>JABUIW010000203.1:330510-353974 GCA_013363375.1 Menidia beryllina
AGAAATGTGTTTTACTTGAAGCAGACTACTTGACAAGATGTCAGTTTAAACATCTCAGGACTTTGTGATGTGTTCACTGTCATCATTGCTGAGCAGGGAAATGCACGGCAACACTGAACTGTTGGATCTCAGACATGAATTCAAATGGCAGCCAAGTAAAGACACTAAAATAGTACACCTACCAGCTGTTTTATACTGTGTCGTGTTTTTTTCTCTGCATTTGGTCTATGAAACCCTTGAGGTTTATTTATTTCTTTTTGGATCCTGGGTATCATTCCCAGTTTTTTATGATGAAGGAGGTAACTAAAAAGCAAGTTCAGAGAGCAAAATTGATCCCAGTAACTTCAAATGCTGTTGAAAAAGTCAAAGAATGGTCAGTGTGACATTCTGTAGCCAAATCTGCCTTCAAAGGTTACCTTCTGTAAAAATGGTAAAGCCAAAAACACTTCATAATGAAAATGGTTCACTAAAGGAATGGGAGAGAGTGGCATGCAATGTTTTTTTTGTATGTGTTCTTGGTTTTAGCCTTCCAAGATGAATTTTGGTCACCAATGTTGTTGTAGAAAATTATTTATCTGGATTTAAATATATATCACTATATTTTGCATGAAATATATAATAAAAATGATTTAAGCCATTTTTGTAACATTATGCTGTATTATGTTAGTAGTATATAATTGTCATCTTTTAATTTTTTTCATCACTGTCAAATATGGTGAACTTACTGTTGCTTATTTTTTAGTAAAAATAATCATATTAGCAGGTTGTTTTTTCCATGGGGACATTTATTTTCTAAAAATGAATCAGCTAATTTTCGAAAAGTAATTGTCATTCCATGAATCTGAATGAGGTGAAGTAAATATGGAAATTTGTAAGTGAGAGAAAAAATTAATTGATAGGTTCCGTCATATCATGACATAATAACATCTCAAAATGAGACAAAAGGAAGCTTTTACTTTTGCTCTCTGTGTGTATTTTTATGCCATTTTGCTCAGTATTTGCTGGTGTGCTGGGGACCATTTCAATTTCAGCCATGTTTTAGCTAATAGACGGCATGTTTTTTGACTTTGTAATAAAGACTTTCAGTCCTCCGTCATTAAGTGATGTTGTTCTCTGTAGTTCACCGTTAATCTGACGTGTTTTATTTTAATATTTAGTGTCTTGTTTCAGGCAAATTGCACAGGCACAATGCATTACAACTCCACTTTGGTCTGCTCTTAGTCTTGTTCTTTGTTCAGATGCAGCTTTCCGATCCTAAATGAAGTTGCCATGTTCCCATTTATTTTTTTCCATTTTACAGTTATAAGGCTTTTTCCTGCAGTCCCAACAAACAAGCCAGTTCCCTGAGTATGGCTTAATCCACAAAGGAACCAATGGTAATCGATAATCAGTAACCATTTTTGTTTAGCAAATTATTAGTCTAGGACATCAAACTTACCAATTAATCTTTTCTACATCCTGGATTAGGGCTGAATAAACTCTGTAACAGAGATTTCACGTGAATTCCTTACCACAGTTTGGATCATGCGTTTTAGTTTTACATACATTGTTGGTTACGATGTGATTACTTTTAAATGATCTGCTTCTTAAAAAATATAATATAATTTTTGGGCAACGTGCACTGCCAAAACTAGAGCAGAACATGTGTTTCCCGGGTAACAGGTTTGTTTGTTTATCTGCCGTAAAGTGTAACTGCACATCCGCTCCAGCAGGGGGCGGTGGCGCTCTCGTCAGCGTTTGCATCGGGAGAATTAGACTTCTTGTTATTAGCCAGTCTTATTTTCTTCTTTAACGGTAACAAGGATACTATTATATGCAGAGTAAGTTCACCTGGCACGTCTGTTTTGAGTCTTAAGTCTTGCAGTTTAGACAAATTCTACAGGTTGTCCTCGCGACGGCGTTGGGTGGACGGTGTCTTCTTCCTGGAGGGGTCGTAACACAGAACAGCTTTCTGGTGGCTGAACATGTCTGCAGCTATGATGTCGACGAGCAGCACCATCTTAGGCCAAACTTCTGAACACGAGAACCCAGGTTTGTAGCCCTCTGACACGCTAAATTACCACTCACGTACATTATTACTCTTTTCTTACCGACGCTAACGTGAGCTGCTTAGATGAACGACAATAGCTAGCATGCGCATTAGCATAACAAACCGGGTCAGCTGTTAGCTTACTGTTAGCTTACGGTCCAGTTTAATGCTGGCGTTTGAGTGTCGTTGGTCACTTTCAGGACCCAGAAGGACACCGTGCCCACTGCACGGCTGTAAGCGGATGTACACGGATCCCAGCGCCCTGGAGAGCCACCTGAGGGACCATGAGATCCCAGCTCAGTCCATCCCAGGTCAGTCAGTCAGTCAGTCCATCTTAGGTCAGTCCAGCAGGTCCAAATCAGGTCATCTGAACTTTGGAGCCGCTGCCTCCAGCTAACCGCTGTCCTTTCCGCAGGTAAGATGCTGCTGTGCTCCACCACCGGCTGCTCCGGCTCCTTCCCCAGCATGCACAAACTGATGGAACACATGAGGCATCATCACAAGCCCAACATTTACTTTCAGTGAGTCCTTCCTCTCATTCTCCGCCGGTCAGCCGCCTCTGCCCGGCCCCGGAGCCGGAACTCCGGAGCCCTGATGGGTTGTCCCGTTTCTCCGCAGATGCGAGAGCTGCCGCACCAAGCTGCGGTCCTACCGCAACCTCCTGGGGCATCTGCACACCTGTTCCAAAGTGCCGCGGGGCAAACCCAAAGCCCCTGAACCCGCGTACCCCCAGGCCACCGATCAGCTTCAACCGCCGCCGGGGTCTGCGTCTCCGGGGCACGGCCCGCCGTTCCACACCACCGGTCCCCACGGATCGGGTCCCGCTGACCCCCCCGTGTTTGGCCCCCCCGTTACGCCTTTCTCGGAGACCCTCCCCTCCCAGCCCGTACCTCCACAGCTCCCGGAGACGGCTTACCTCCCTCTGGTGAGGAGCGAGGGCCCCGGTGGCCCCCCCTGTCCGAACTTTGCCGCTCCGGGAGCTGTGGACGCCGCCGTCGTCCACAGTCCGCAGCAGGTCCAGCTCGGGCTGCCCGAGGCCGTTCCGTCCACCGTCCCTCCGGGGTCTGCTGCTGTCTGGAAAAAGAGCCAAGGTGAGCCTCTGACCCAGGGCCCTCCACAGAGCCTGTCGGTTAGCGTGAGGGGGGAATGTTCTGCTGACCCCTTCTGTGGCCTCTCTCCGTCCCCAGGTGTGTCCTGCAGCCGGCGCGTCCTGTGGGAGCACACCAGAGGGCGCTACACCTGCGTGCAGTGCGGCCACATCGTGACCAACCGCAAGGAAATGACCCAGCACATCAAAGTGTTCCACAGCGCGTGCCTTCCGATGGACGGCACGGACGGCCCGGTCACCGACACACAGGGCTGACCGCTGGTCCTGTCGGGCCCCAGCCAAGGGCAGAGCCGGCCAGCAAGCCTGGTGTCTGAAGGACTTATATTTTGTACGTATCTGCTCTGAAAGGTGTTCTTTTAGAACTGTCCCACTGGACAGAAGCACCTGGTTCGGCTAAACAGGAAGCAGAGGCACCCGCCGGACTCGGGTCAGGCTGATGCATCACTGGGTGGACGTTGGAAGTTTCTACGCGTTGTTTGTCTCTCTTGTGACTTGTGTAATATGTGCCCTGACAAATGGCAGTGAGATGAGGTATTAAAGAAGGTAGGAATTGTTTTTTTTGTTGTTTTTTTGGCCTTCTTAGCATAGCAGTAGATAAGAGAACACTGTGGAGTGGATGGTTCCAGTCCCATTTGAAGGGTTTCTCTGGCCCAGAATAAAAGAAAAAGCCTGTTCCTTCCTTGTCCACCATTTAATGCTGTAAAACTTTGAGATGATACCATCCTGAATGTCTGTGGTGAGTCCATTTGCACAGTTCTGTTTGGTAAGTGCAGTGCGTTCTGTTCCTAATTGGACATTTTGCTGTCGCTTAACAAACCAGACCTAAAATACATTTGTGTCTGGACCTTGTGGAATGAACCTAGATGAGATATTCCGAACTGGTGTTCAGGTTTTATTTAGGTCAGAGGTTCCAATGAGAAGCTATGGCCAGTGGACTCCCACTAAGCTCCTAAAACATGCATTTAGGTCTGGAAACATGAAGGGCGGCAGTTCAAATGGCCATCACGTCTCAGAGTTTGATGCCCTATTCCTTCCAGCCTGATTGGGAAGATGTGTTATGACTAAAACCACATACCCGCACGACTTCTGCTTGGCCGATTTAACAGATTTCGTGCCTTCGAAGCGGTCAGTTTGTCGTCTTTAGAGCCCGAACTCCACCGAGATCTGTTCCAGTGGCAGAACGAAGCAAGGCATCAGGAACTTGGAACATTTTCTCCGCCCATACAAGATCCACTCGCAGAAAAAAAACAGGGTCAAAAAGTTTGTTTTTATTTGGGCCGATCAGAATTAGCACTTCACAATTACACTTCACTGCCCAGAATGAGTTCAGTCGTCTCCCAGGCCCCTGACCATCCATCCACTCCCCCGTACAGCCACCGAAGCCCTGCCCCTCTCATTAACATTACAGACGCACCATAAATGAGCTATTAGAAACAAGACAATACCACATGACAAGAGGGTCCCACTGGATCGTTCCCGCGTTAATCATTAGACGCCAGCACATGCAGACAGAGAAGCTGCTTTCAAATACATCCCGTCGTGTTATGACCAGAGCGTGTCTATAAAAATACAGGTCCGAGGGCACACACGCGTTTGGGTCGTCGCATTGTGCAGACCAGTTGTTTGCTAGCAGGTCCATTCCCGCCCTCAGTTTTTTTTTTTTATGCCTTTTTAAAAAGAATATCCACATTTCTGCTCTGTTTCAGTTGCTGTTAATATAACAAAACCTGCTCTGGGACGGGGGAACCGTTGCCGGGAAACCCCCTTGGTATTATTTCAGATGGCGGCAGGCTGTTCGGAAAAAACAAACTTATAGTAAACAAGTGCATACAAAAACAGATTTAAGTGCCAACTGCCCAGCCTTAAGCAATGTTGATTTTTCCTCTGTTTTACCATCCCAACTATGTGCAGCTCGCTTTGAGGTTTTTTAAAAAAATCTCTTCTGGTCGATTGCATACATCTTCCCGGCTGGAAGCTTCCGGAAAAATAAGCTGTTGCCTCGGCTCATGTTGCCCTGGAGTAAACACAGGAAGGGATTGATGAAAAAACGAGCCAACACAGCTAAATATGAGTGTGTTTCACAGGTCACATGCTGGGTAATCTTTAATATGTGATTCATCATTATTATTATTATGATCCGATTAATCTGTGTGCCAGCATGGGAATTAGTTTGGGATGCACTCACCTCTCTGCTTAGATGCCTCCAGCAGTCCACCCAGGTGGGATATACAGCTGCATAGGGAGGCAGGCCCCCAGCGAGCCTGACGGGGGTGGAGGGGGGGAGAGAGAGAGAGAGGCTCCAGTCATCTGGAGGTTTTCATTCAAGACAAAGTCCAGCAGAAATCCCACCGACTCACCCGCAGTTGTTGACGGCCATGAGGTTGGACACCAACACGAAAGGGTATGTGAGCATACTAGCGAAGAACTGGGGGACAGAGCAGAGGAGGGGGGACAGGTCAGACCGGCGCGCGGACCTACTGTGGCACTGGCGGCGCTCCGTCAACTCACCCCCGTCACAGCCTGAGAGCAGTTCTTGATCTCTCCGGTGTGACTCATCTGGGCAAAGGAAGGGGAACGGCATTAACATTGGGAGTGGGGGGTTGTTTCATCCAATGGCTACAGTACAGCATACACCCCCTTTCATCATGATCCAGGCACAACAGCTTCTTCAGGATATCAGTTATGAATTCTCTGTTTAAAGAGGACTCTTTAAACCCTGATGGGATTTCTGTTCTGAGCTACGGCAACAGGACATGTTTGATGAGGATTATTACATCCATCCGTCCATTATTGTTACGGGGGGGAATGGAGCCTGCCCCAGTTGTCAATGGGCGATAGGCGGATACACCCTAGACGATCGTTCAGTCCATCGCAGAACCACACAGAGACACACAACCACTCACACTCACTCCTAAGGGCAATTTGGAATGACCAATCAACCCAACATGCAGGTTTTTGGACGGTGGGAGGAAACCGGAGAACCCGGAGAGAACCCAGACACAGGGAGAACATGCAGAGTCCACACAGAAAGGTCCTGGTACCCCCAGGGACTTGAACCCAGAACCCTCTAGCTCTGAGGCGATGCTACTAACCACCACACCCAGGATTATTACAAATAGTATTATATGGACGGTGCAACTGTAGCACGATGTCAATAACATTTACTTCTACCTCCAAACTACAGAAGAGAAGAAGTCAACAGATACGGACGCAGTAATGAGAGCAGAGGCTTTTCATCTTCAATGATTTGACCCGGAAAACATCTTGAGGTCAGGTCCAACATGTCTAACCCGTCTCTGACGAAGGAGCGGACTGAACGTCATCAGACATATGGCCACAGAGAACTAAGGAAGGGCAGTTAAGGATCGACTGATGCTGGAGGGAAATAAGGCCCTATCAGCTCAGCCTCTGGACGGCCACCTTCTGGTCCTATCAGGTGACACCATGCAGCTATCTACGTTAGCATACAGTGTAGGAGTAGCCACAACAGGAAGCGGGCACCAAACTGGGGCCTCCCAGATGGAACCGGAAAACCAAATCTTCCTAAAGCGAACCATCCGGTGGGAGGGCTGACGTACCGAGTCGTCGATGGCGTAGGTATTGATGACGTGGGCCAGCAGGTTGCAAATCCACAGCGACAGGATGTCACCCAGCAGGCGAGGAATCAAACCCCTGGGGGGAAGAGAAGAAGAAAGCCTTCTTTTTAAAGCAGCAAAAGCTCGGTGCCGGGGGCTGTAAGGCAGTGTGGGACGGATTTTTCACTGCAGACCCAACCTTCAGGACGGTAAGGTAATAAATCACTAGATAAACACAGATGGGAATGACCCTCTTCCTGGGACTACCGTTTCTTATATGTAGGAAGAGGCCCGCCTGCCAGTACATCTGGGTCCAACTCTGCAGTGGAGTTTGGATTACCTCCAGGAGCAAGGGGGCTGTAGTTACCGACTGAAGGATCAGCAACGACCCTAACCCTGACCCTGACCCTATGATCGGATGAAAGGCGGTGACCGGATCTCCCTGCTAAGCGGCTAAAGGGCTGCTCTTTCAAGCTACAATGTCTTCTAGAACAAGATCCAACCTTCAAAAAGGAGCAGCAGTCAAGATGGGTTCATCTCCCTCCACCTGTCAAACACAGTGACGGACATGTGCTGCTGTGTGGACTGGACCGAGGCGTTCTACCCTCTGTGATGGTAGACACAGCCCTGTGTGTGTGTGTGAGAAAGTGGGAAACAAACTATCCTTGTGAGGTTTCGTGGGGAAACCCCATCAGCCATGTGTCTAAAGCAAACTAGGGTTAGGGTTAGCCTCAGGTTATGGTTAGGCGTTGGGCTGGGACCCTTAAGATAAGGCCAAAGCTGACTCAACCACACAGAGACACACAACCAAAAACAAGTTTGTGTACTGTATGGAAAAAAGGAAGAGTGTGAAGTTAGAGAAAAAAATAGTTCTTCAAAGGAAGAGTGCAGTCAAAGGAGACTGAGAACCCTGAATCCTCTTTAGCTAAGGACAGGACTTCAATTCTGACGGCATTTATCGGAGTGTAGCTCGCTTCTATTATGGCCCCTCTGAAACCCTTCATTCATCTTTCAGGCTGAACGGAATCACGGCTCCTGAAATGAGTCTGTCACAATCCAGCAACTGGTCAAATAATTGAGACTGGTTTTAAGTATGCAGATCTGTGCATCAATTAATGAAGCATGTGGGATTAAGGGATCTACTTATATATTAAACTGGGACACTGGGGATCAAACAGTTGTTCAAAGCCTATAAAAAAGATATTACTTACGCAAAGAAGCCCAAAATGCCCTCCTCTCTGTAAACTGTAACAACGGAGTCAAACACCCCACTGAAAACAGAAAAAAAAGCTCTCATCAACACTTGTGGCTCTTCTTATTGCGGGCTACTTGCTAAATTTAAAAGAATGTACCTGTATTTTGCTTCCCTTCCAATAAACTGGACCATGCATCGCAAAGTAATCACTGGAACACAAGTGAGGGGAGAAAAAATTGAATTCAGACGCACTCACAGAAGCCTAGATCCAAGACGGAGACTGAGGCCGGCTCACAGGGTGGGAGAAAATTCACGGCACCCCCAAAACCGGATCACCGGCTTATGCTTATGAATCTATACATGGGAGGCACTAACTCCAGGAGGGATCATGCTCCAGGTCCTAACTGTGACCCACATGGTAACTCATGTCTACATCCTATCCACATTATGGTGGAATGGACTGGTGTAAAGCCAGGTAACCCCACACGGGGTGGGGGGCTTACCGTGAAAAGGGTGCGTGACGACGGTGGCGCAGGAACGGGCGATCATCTCTTTGGTTGTCTGCGGCACAGAGAGAGAGATAGAGCGTATGAGTCTGGGTCAAGCTCAAACTTAGTGGATGATCATGAGTCAATTAAGAAGGCCGGAAAACATGAAGGCCATATGTGATGGAACCGAGTGGGTTCTACCAAATCATGCGGTCTTAAAAAGGTAGCCCTTCCCTGTCCTAAGTATGTATGAAGTCTTCATTAACCCTAAAAAAGGCTGCCGTTCACAAGCTGGTGGGCAGTAGATGAAACCAGTTGGAACTAAATGAATATGGTCAAATCAAAAATCTAAACTAAATGGACCCAATCAGGGGGGCACCAGCCCCGGAGTGAGAAACTGGATCCGCTGGGTTTTGAACTTTTAAGGCTAAATTCCATTCTGAGCAGCAGCTGAGCAGAAACGACACATAAAACAACACAGGACTGGACGACGAAAGCATTTCAGGTTCTCAGATTCGGATCTTATGCTGACAACCCCTCACATGGCAGCTCTAAAAAAGACCACGAAACCTCCGTGGCGTTCTACTCCCGTTAAGACAACACGTCTTACCTCGTTGACAACGTGCTGCAGGGAGCCCTCCGCAGCCTTCTGCTGGCCGCCCAGCACCTGGACACCAGAGACAGTCACCGTCACCATCGTCCTATCGGCATGTCTGACCCCTCAGTTCATTCTTTATCATTGCACATTTGACTCTCCACTCCCTAACTGATCAAAATCGGAGAGCAGTGGAGGACAAAACGCTGTGGAATTTGCTCACCCAGCCAAATACAAAAGCACAGATAGAAAGAGTGGGCCAAAATCTGTTTAAACGTTGAATAACGGCAGGATGGATTCAGCATGCAGAGGCCGACAGTCTCTTACCTGAGGTCCTCCCTGTTCCTGGCATTTCTGTGAGGGGAACAACAAAAAGCCAACATCAACACGGCCTCATAAAAAAAGTGTTTCATGATGAGAACGCACAGTAAAAGCTGCGTGTGTCTGTGTTGAGTTTCAATAGCAAAATGCTAAAAACTAAATCAGATGCAGTGACACTGGGCTCGAGTATGACAGAACGCCCCAGCAAAATAAGAGGCTTCGTCAAGAGAGGGGAGCTGTGGCTCGGCCCGCGTCCTTTACATGTAAACACCCGTGCATTCGGACATACCTGCACCACTTTGCTGTGCACAACTGTGCCGATGGAGCTGGCGCAGAGCCGTGGAGCCAGCCCTTTGAAGAGCCCCGCTTTCCCGTCGATCTTAACGATGTGTTTGGCTGGAGTGGAAAAAAACACACATCAGGTTGCATGCCAACATGGCAGATGATTAAACAACCGTTCCTAAAACGGCGAAGGATGATGAGAATCTGGAAATAGGAGCATTTACAGTGGTAGTGACCAGGATAGCCAGGAGCAAAAGGCAGATACAGAGGTCTCCGCCCATGTTTTCACACAGCTGTACAGATGTGAGCAGGCAGAGCAACATGAACCCAGACAGTCAACCTGGCTTAAGCACTGGGAACATGGGCGCCTGATGTTATCTTATCTCTGTGACAATGTTTCAGCCCCTTATCTCCTGGACTTTAACTGTAGAGATCTTGGCTTTATGCTAGCCCCGTGCTCTTACTGTTGGTGGACATCACACACTCACCATAAGCAAACAATCCCGGAAGTTGATGGACTTGCCTGCCGAACAGGTTCCTGCCCAGGGTGGGGGCGAGCGGCTCATGTCCTACCTGGAAACACACACACACACAAACTCAGGAACGTCCCAAGTCGTAAAGCTCACAGCTCACACAACGGAGCTGAAGACATGTCAGCTCCGGGACATTTAAAATAAAGCACCATAGCGAAGGCTAACCACTCATATAGCAGCACAGCTAACCAGGGGTCGGTCCATTTAAACCCCGGGCTGTGCCGGACTGCTCTGTACCCCCTTTATCAGGTGTGTTACGCGGCTTTCGGCGCCCAAACACAGCCGAACACTTCAGAGCAGTTCAAGCTAAAGCGAGTCTCCACGACGCTTCCGCCCACCGAGTGTTTGGGAACAGAGGTCACGGGGACAACAGAGGGAGAAGTGGAGTCCGGCTCAAGCTAGCCGGACATTTGCTCTGCCCCTCGGTCAGAGTGGTTGAGGGGAAAATTCCACCGCGCTTAACTGCCCGAACCACCGCGCCGACGGGCAAAACGGCGTTAAAAACAAGCTTTATTACCGCCGCAGGGGCTGACAGCTTCTTCCTCAGGCCGCGCGCGGGACCCGAGAGCCGCGCGAGCAGCAGCGCGCGCTCCGTCCGCACGAGCCCCGCACAAACGCCGGCCTCTTACCTGGATCAGAACTTTAATGTACATCAGAGGGTGGGAGAGGACGGTGAGCCCTGATCCAAGCAGTACCTGCCCGCACGTGTCCGCCATCTTTGGAGATACAGGGAGACAGGAAATTCTCCTCTTTCTCCTTGTGGAGGAAGGCGACGGTGTCCATTTTTCTCCGCTTCAAAACAGTACCGCCCCCTAGCGGTAGCCACCGGAAGGACTCTACTAAAAAATATCTCTACTACTAGAAGACAAAACATTAAATTAAATTAATTTATTTTGATTAATTTATTCAATTAAGACAAACATATTTCCCTTAATCCTATCCAAAGTGGGAGAAATACAAATCTCTCAACAAAACAGAAGGTAGAATTTTTTTAAGACTGAGAAGACTATACTAAAAAGTGGAATTTTCACCACAGGCTTATCAGCAGTGCAGGTTGCTCTCACATTTGCCAGAAATAACAAAACCATGGATGCACAGTTTGGTTGTTGTTGAAGTGATTTTTTATTCAATACTTGACTGGATCACACTTTTTTTCAACAGGAGGTCATAAAGAGGATGCGTTGGGTTATTCTTTGCGACCAAAGATAATTGATAATCAGGTCCAGAACAGACCACAGCACAGGGGATGGCCATCTTTATCAGTTTAGCTCTGAAACTGCCAGCCAAACAGATGGCTTTGAAGAACACTGCCCTCCAAACGCCCTGCCCAATCCTAACCCTGACTAATAAGAAATATTCTAGTCGGCGTTTTCAGAAATGTCTCCTGGGAGCCTGGCAAAATAACAATGAACACAATAAAAAAATACCATTCATGATTAGCATTCAGTATATAGTTATAATTATTACTTTAGATATAGTTCAGGCTCCTCTCCATGCTTAGACACTGGAGCAAAACTCCTGGAGAGGAAGACAGATCCTACAAGGCCAAACAGATAGCGACAGGAAACTGACTACACCTAATAGAGGCCTCAGTTTGGGACATCTTCAACTAGGACCTCCCAGAGAGATTCGCCTATTACGGCAGGTGGAAGACATGCAATCTGAACGGAGCTTCGAGTAGGCCTTCAGGATGTTCAGGCAAACCGTTTGGCGACTCAGAAAGAGAAAGTCGGGCTAGCGACAGGCAACAATAAGAGCTGCTAACCCAAAACAAGGACATCCAATAGATAAATAAAGAGTTTATTAATGCTGTGAACATTGTGGGGCTGTCAAGGCTGACACACTCTGTGGGGTAGTGATACCATGTCAAAAGAAAGGAGTTGTTGCACTGTTGTTCTGCTTTTTTCACCAGTTGTCTTCTGGGAGGTGCTCTGCCTGGTGTTTCCTTGCAGAGGCTCCAGGATGTTTTTCTGTTTCATTTCTATAAACGCAGCTCCTGGTCTGTCTCGTTTTTCTTGTTGTCCTCACTCCCATTTCTTCTTTGCTTCTTTGTCTTGTTCCTCTTTTTTCTTTAGTTTTCCCCTCCTCCTTTGTCCCTTCTGTCAGGTTAAGAATCAGGCAAGGCAAGTTTATTTGCAGGGCACAATTTGTGCGCAAGGCAATTCAAAGTGCTTTGCATCATGAAACCCCGAAAGGCAATAAAAGGCATTAAAACATAAAAAGGAATCATTTGTTGATTTAACAACTTTTAACACTTTCAGGTGAATAGAAAGTTTTCAGGGTAATGTCTTTGAACAATGTCGTGAAGGCCCTCGGCGGTTGGATTAAGCAGGAGGCGTGAGGCAGAGAATAGGTGCAGACACACTGGAGGTTTACGTAGACAATCCTGTTTCACTGGTCTCCATCAGCCAAATAATGTGAATAAACAGCCTTTAATAGCTGGCTACCGACCCCAGCAAACTGACCTACCATCCACAGGAGACGCAAACATGTATCTGTTTGTGTTTGTACACACGTACACTGTAACAAACATCTACAAAATAACGAACACATCAACATAATTGATCTATTAAACATTAGCTATCACTAATTACCTTTAACCCTGTAATGCCAAACGTATCATATTTGATTCATACGGTTTCTGAAATGTTTTGCGTCTGACACCTTTTGCATAATTTCATGGTAAAAACTTTGCTCAAAATCCTATTGTACACAATCAGATACACCTGATAACAGGGGGCAGAAGACTACACAAAAAATAATCTTGACTTATTGCATAGTAATAAATTATTAATATTAAAAATGTATTTCTGTTTTTTCTTTTTACATATTTTGTTAAAAGGGCAAATAAGGAAACGGTCAGACAAATATATCAGACGGGGAATTTAGCCCAACCACACACACTCACACACCAGGGGGAGACACAGCGAACACACTAAGGAAAAGGGGAAGAAAACTACCGCAATCAGAGATTCACGACAGTGGTTTCGCAAACAGCCTTATTACTCACAACCCCCTCATAACTCATTTGAAAATCACAGCAGACAGTGACCCAGAAGGCATTGCGGTGCCTTTTATCCTGCACTCAAAAGCTTATTTTGCCTTTTTGCCTTAGATAGATCTGGTTCCACTTTTCATGTCACCTGTAGGTAACATTTCTTTTTCCAAAATTTGAATAAGACTAAAGTCTCAACACCGAATAACCACATTTGGGATTTGGCTATAAAAGGTCTACTTTTATTTTGTCATGGTAGCTTATGAAGTATAATCCTTGTGTCATAGTTTGGAGGAAATATCCAATGTCGAATATAGGGTTAAAGTGCTTTATCACAGTGAGCGTTTTTTGCCAAGATCACTGTTTGTCTTAGTTCCCACCGAGCGACTCACTATGTGCTCATGCAACACGTGCACCCTTCTCACAGGTTCAAAGATAGCACGCCTGTTTGATCACCTGTGTTCGTAAAGCTGCCGCACCCACTGCTACTGCTGATGCCATGGAAATGAGGCATATGAGCTAATACCCTCACACAAAACATATTTGTCCTCATGCTTCATTTTGTGTGTGTCTGTGTTGATTCAATGATCAGTAAATCATCTCGTAAGTTATCAAAGGTATTTTACAAGGTAAGTCCATTTGGGTGACAGGAAATGAGACAATTCGAATGTTGAATAGAAGTACTTTTATTCATTTTTGTACTGTATCAAGCTTGCAAGCAGTTCTTTAAGTAGCCATGTATTCTTTTTAAGCAGACAATTCAGCCGTCTATCATATTCATGACTTATTCAGTCAGCACCTAAGCAAATAATTAAAAAAAAAAACGTCAGAATTTGATTGGAGCAGAGAACTTAGGATATTGAAAATAGATGAAGGGCTGCATTAATCTCAATTTTCTGCTGTTCTGCCGATTTCCTGTTGGGAAGAGAGCGAAAAGTTAAAACTGAACCCGAATGAGCAAATAAACTAAAGTTTTAGTTTCTGTCTTCCAGAAATTAGTGTGTTGCACATAGACACCTTTCACAGAAATTATATTTTAGTCTAGTTACACTGTAATTGAAGTTACATTTGGCCTACATTTCACTTGTGAAAGTCTTGTTGTTCGATTGTAGTGGAATAACAATTCAGGCTTAAGATCTTAGAAACATTCTTTATATTTACCTTTAATAGGCATAGAATTTGTCCTCTGGCACTTCTTTCTCCTTTTTTTCTGGTACATTTGCATCTGCAACAAACCAGTGATAAAGAAAAGACTGCATGAGTTCTTTATGAAGAGATTTACTGGTAATGTGGTCACACACAGGGAATAAACTCTGAGTTTGTCACTTTAAGAGTATGTGGTTTCTTTCAAAGTGATAATGGTTAAAAAGACCCATGAAAACATCACAACATATGAGAAGCAGGAAGTCATTTACTGTGGGAGATCCTGACCATATCTGAAGGGAGGATAAATATATCTTGTACAAAAATTACTCTTTATTGAGGCTTTGTGCACTTTTGGATAGGAAAATAAATCCACTCTGACTACTTTTTGCAAATTTGAGCATTGAGGAAATCCTGTAGTATTCCTGTGTGGTACAGTTGGGCCCTGATTTGTGGTTAAGGAGATAATAAATACATTTTCATATCCGTGCATACATGTTTTCATTTGAGTTTAAATCTCTTTAGTTCGGCTAAGTCACGGCACATGCTTGGCTATTTTCTAGAATCAAAACCACTTGGATATGCAAGCTTGGGCCTGAAATGACTTTTTCTTAAACATGGTGATTTATTTCAGATACTATATCTATTTTCTTACCCACTTTGCTGCTGTAACAATGTGAATCTGCCCACTGTGGACCAATAAAGCAAACACTTAAATACACCAAAGGATCCCTCTGCCTCAGTGGTAAACCACGTGGTCCCATCGGATGAGACAGTGGTGTGATAATCGATGCAGCACTAATCTGATTATTGCTGCAGGGATTTTTGTTTATTTCCTGATCAAAGGCCAACTCCAAAGATCTTTTGCCCTATGGAGCCATTTGTTCTGAACACTTCCCTGTTAAAAGACATTATATCAACATTTTGCATGTGAGCATTGTTGGTGAAAATGAAGATGTTACTACACTGTGAGTCCCATTTCACGCAAATCCTTATGTGCTTCTGTGAGGATATATGGGAATAGAAACTGTTAAAAGAACGTTTTCTAGGTATGAATTGCCACCCAAGCAATTGCTAAGAGATCTGACTTATAGGAAAATCAGAATGGGATACAAACTGGGTTCATATGGACTGTTCTAAGGTGTAATAAAGCAGTTTTAAACATCCTGTGTGTTGTACAGTGTCGGTAAAAAGCGTGTATATAGTGTCCCATTCTTTCTGAATGAGCTGGGTCTAAGCTTTGATCCGGCGTTGTGTGCAGCCTGGTGTCCAGCTTCTCACATAGTTTGTAAGAAAAAACAAATCCCTGAGGAATGACTTAGGCACGTACTGCATCGGTAAAGGCGATTGACACGCAGGATGTCGGTGGGACTCATCTGGGTGGCTCTGCCGATTTGCACGTTGGGGTCAGGGATGGGGACGATGGTTGGCTCTCTGTTTCTGGAAAAGGCAAACCTAAAGGGGCAAAGGAAAACTAGTCACAACCTCGAGAAGTGGTGGATCTTCAAACCTGGATCACAAAAACTGAACATAGACCATGACAGTATTACTTTGGCCAATACTAGCCACATTATCAAGGATAGCTACTTTTATTTTACTTATTTCTGCTTTTTAAAAAAAAATAATTTGTCATTAATTAGCAGCTCAAGTTTGATCAGCAGTACCAAAGGGTCCATTTAGATGAAGGCCCAGTCTTAGAGACAAGTATTAGAGAGGATTGTTACTATTGTTTGGAGCACTCTGATATAATTAGTAGTTGGCTTGCTTGTTGGTTTGAGAGAAACAAAGGAGTTTAAACAATAAAAAATGAATAAAAATGAAAGAATAAATAAAGATAAAAAAGAATAAATAAAGAAGTCAAGGTCCTTCCATCTGGTGTCTTTCCATTAAAAAGTAAAATTTCTAATGTTCATACGATGTGAAAAATGTAAATTATTAATCCAAATTCATAAAAGGAATTGGGATGGAGATAATGCCATCTTCCAACAGGTAATTTGATCAAACAAGCATTTTTTTTAGATTAACATACCCAGAAAAGCATTGGTTATTCATAAAACTATACTGTACTGTCCGGTGAGATGAACGGAGACATACCTTGAATAATGCATCACAGAGCCGTAGTCATAGGGAGTGCCAAGGTTTATCGTGTCTATTTTCCTGAAGTTATGCTCCTGTCCTGCAGAAAAAAAACACAAACAGTCAGTTTTTACTTTTTATCCATAAGCCTTCAGGTTCACTGAATGGAAAGAGAAATGAGTGAATTCTCTGCGTTCTAAAGAAAATTGTCTTTTTTCCCGTGTAAAAAGTAAGAAAAATCTGAAGCTCATTTGTTAATCTGCTGTGAAGTTGAGTGACTTCACTTAATTTCACAGAAGATTGAGATTTCTCAAGGTTTTGCTGACATAGTAGTCTAATTTGCAGAGCGTCGTGTCAGCACCCACCAGGAATGACGTTCTGGAGAAGGATGCGGACGTGATTGTCCCGGTCGGAGCGGGTCTGTTCGTGGTTGAAGCCCAGGGCGTGGAGCAGCTCGTGCTGGATGATCTGCTTGAAGACACACCCGTTGCGGCTCAACGACACGACCTGTCCGCCGCCGCGGCGTCCCACAAACGAGTAGCACCTGCAACACCCAATGGCAGTCATCCACCCTGTTAGAATCTGGCTAGAATTACTCACTTTTGTATTTGTATTTGTATTGTATTTTATCACATGATCTATGTAAATTACTGATTGTTTTTATTCCTTTTAGGGCTTTATTTTTGGGTTAAATTCTCTGGCTGTAACCACAGATTGTCTTTTCTCTCTCTTTCTTTCTCTGTTGCGTTAGATACACGTCTTTAGGTCAACACACATACTGTACACTTTGTTACCACATTCCAATGTAATCGACATGAATTACGAACTGGCTTGTTTATGCCCAGAAGTAACTGGCCAATAAGCAATCGGTTTCTTTCCAGTCCTCCTTTGAGGGGTGACAAAGACCCATTACACCCAGATCTCAGGCCTCTTTGCCGACTGAGACCCAGAAAGAGTTTTTTTTTCTGTGAAGAGCCCAGCACTGATATACTTAACTGTGTCCAATAACTGTTATTTTTGTACTTTTGGTCTACTCTGGTATATTCTCAGGTTTCCAACTAAAGAATCGGTGATGAGTTCTGTGAGGAGACTGGCGGAGAAGTCTTTAATGAATAAGAAACAGCATGGAGAATCGTCCTGTGCTGTTTCTCTGGTGCTCACCCAGAGCGAGACTGGATGTCCACAAAGTCCCTCTGCCTTTGCTGGGGCGTGAAGCGGATGCAGGTGGACTGCGCAAACGAATTCAAACCCTCGACAATGGTGTTTCTTTCCCTTTGGGCTTGACAGGAAAAAAAACAAGGAAAATGTCAGCAATGTCCATTTGCGACTTTATCAGCAGAAAATGCGCACAAAAACCCAGAGGTTCTCATTCAAACAGTACATTTCAGAGTGTGATTGGAACTTACAGAACTCGTCGGAGATCCGGAAAGGGACGTAGACATTGCCGTCGGTGCTTTTGGGCCACAGGCAGCCTCGTGCCGTGCATGGATCGGCATTCCCCAGACCGGTTGGCATAGCAATGTCTCCAAACATCACCATAGGTTCATCCAAGTTCTTTCCTGCAAAATGTTCAAAGGAAACAGTCATCTTTATGCGTACACGAGACATGCTCCTGTGTGGGCTGGCTTGGGAAGCAGGGGTCCGATTAGAGCTCGTCAGGTAAGATTTAATACATTCTTGCTATCATTCTTCACAGCATGTGGCGCTCTTCAATGATGAGTTCACTCAGAGGAAAAAGAAAAACGGCCTTTAAGACAGGAACGTACCAACGTTGGCGTTGGCCTTTTCCAGCAGTGTGGAGATACTGAAGTCATCGTCCTCTATGGTGTTGCCTATAGATCCAAAATAAAAAACGATACGTTTTTATGGTTTCAGAGGACTGGATTTGCTTCTAGAAAACTATATGCGTGGACAGTGGTAGCTTCTATCAACAGGAATGTTTTGAGTCAAAATGAAAACGTCTTAGGAAAAAAAATTCTAAAAATCTTACCAGACGTTTTATCCCTTTTCCCAATGAAACCCTGCAATGAAAAAAGTACATTAACAACAACCTGAGGTACAACAATGTCATGTTCTAATGTCCACTTTTATCTTTTACTGACAGCTATTACAATTTTAGATTAGATTCCTTTAAAATAGCATCAAATGATCTTCTTAATGATCTTATAAATTTCTATATGTCTTTATTCCTGCATGATTTAAGGAAGATCTGAAATTCGTTGTGAGTCAACGAATGATGAACAGAGGACGTTTTTTCCAGCTATAGATGTAAAGTAGCAGCATTACCTTTAAGTTGGAACTGTGGGCCAAGCAGAGAAGCCCACAGAGCAGCGCAGTCAGGAGGATCATGGTTGATTGTTGAGATCTGCAGTCAACCAAGAAAACACTCAAAGGAAATGGAAGTCCTTAAACTTATATAGGTGGTAGGGCCAACTGATGTTCATCCTAATATGGCATGCTTACAGAGGCTTGTTGCCCCAACAGGAGGTGGCAGTTATTACCCAAACGTGGCTGTGGTTTTCACCAAGTGATGGACGTTTCAAATTGAAGAAGACCGAAAAGTTAGTGTTTTAAAAGTAAATCCTCAGGTTTGATATAACAGATAATTTTTTATGATTATGTAAGATGTTGTTTAGAATTAAATCATTATTTGATTTTATGAAATCAAACCATGCTATAAAGCCTCAGCTTTTTCACACTTTTTGTTTGGGAAAGATCAAAATCTACTTTAGAACCCAGGGATTTCAGTCATTTCTCTCTCATGCATTATGGAAGTTACGTCTCAGGTCATCATTAGTTAATTTCTCCATGTGATATCAGTAAAGTAATCATCAATCAATCAATCTATCTGGACACCCTACAGTCTAGTTTTATGAATAACCAATGCTTTTCACATCTATTCTAATGATCTTAATCTCTAAACAATGCTAGTTTGATCAAATATTTATTGAAAGATTGAAGTGTTATCTCCATCCTGAATCCTATATGGTTTATGTATTACGAATTTGGATGATTTACATTGTATTTAAATAATAAATGTGCACAATCCCTGTGTGGTTGAAGTCTCAAGTGCAGCATTACAAAAGCTTGAGTCAACATTACTTCTTCTATTTGTGGGCACAGTTGCAGTATTGTGTTAGTTAACACATGCTCTGGCAATTTTCTTGCAAAAAAGTACATGCAAGACGAAAACATTGCAGGTCCCGCTTTCTGGTAAGACTTTTTTGGTCTGGGACACAGTAAGTATCAGCGTAATATCTGTTATTCAACTCTACGGGAACAGACTTATATATAAACCTATACATATACTACATATACTATATATATATATATGCTATATAACAATGCAAGATATGGCATATATATAGCATTTGTTAAATATGCACAGTTCTCATTTTAACAAAGACAACTGAACATATGCAAATACATAAAGATTTGAATAAAGCTGGTAATTAAACAAACTGAAAGCATTATTCAGACAACGTTTAAATGCATATTTAAAGCAATACAAACCTGATATGTTGATTATACTGCAACAAAACAATTTTGCAACGCTTGCTCATGGAATTATGATATTTTTTCAATTTCCTGATTTTGCATTGTATTGTTATTTTTCATAGAATCTGTTGATGAAATTGTGAGCTACAGAAATCGATGAATGTATCAGAGTTGCTACTTTGGGTGTGTAAAAGGAACTTAATACACCCTGTTTGCCTTTCAGGAACTTGGTAAGTGGGGCACATGCAGTTGTCTTATGGACAGAAAATCATTCTTTGATCCCAAAGTTGTTATTTCTTGCATACCTTTTATTTGACTAAAAGCTGACAGAGAACTTGTTCCAGTGTGTCTGTCTGCACGTTGGAAGGGAATGTAACTTTAAAAACAATACAAAAGACTCCTATGTGCCAGGAAAATGACTTCAAAATGCAGTTTAATTTTATGTGTCTAACTTTGACACTTTTATTTCAGCAGGTTATGTTTCAAAGGACTTCATTACATAAGCCTAAACCCTTTTTCTTAGAGGTAAATGGAAACTGCCCGAACAGCAATGCTACATTGCATAACAGCAGGAGAAGTACAAGGTTTCAAATTCTGTGCTGTTAGAGCTTACTGTTCAATCATTTATCTATTCAATACTGTTAGAATGTAGTGAATGTTCTTGATTTGTGATTCCACTGTCTCTTTTTGGGTAGTTTTGAGTCAGGTTAGGTATGACTGAGGTTTTCGGCAGAATAGAAACAGAAACAGAGTTTGTGCATGTAGTCGTAATAAAGTTTATCTGACCAGGTAAACATGGAACCATGCTCTTACATACCATGTAAAAGTTGAAAAGTCGCAGTACTGTTTTACACGTACGTAATTACACCGCCAACTCACAGTGTTTAACGTTTGAAAACTGTATTTCATGAATCCTAAATTAATCCTGTAATCTGGTAAATAAAGGTAAATAAGCCCTCGCTTTGTTTCTTCATGCTATGAAATGTCATGGGAAGCTTAATGGCTCTGTCCAAACAGTATCGAAGAAGAGGCTGGGAACTGACCAGCACTTTGAGTTGGCATCAGATGACTGGCCACATCCCCTTCAGTCAAACAGGAAGGAGTCTGATGGAAAAAAAAAGAAAGAATGCTGACAGTCAGCAGTCAGAGAAGATCATTAGATGAACATAAATTAGTATCGCTAGGCCATGTCATTAAAGCTAGTTAAGATAGTTTAGCTGTTGTATGTTTTATTATTCAAATACATTCTCAGGATATGTGAGAAAGTAATTGTTTTACTCAGACAGGAACAAACAGAAAAAACTCTTAATGCTTTTGACACCTCGGACTGACATGACATGGATGATTCCTCTGTATCTTTTGCTTGCATTTTAGCAAACCTAGCTCTTATTTCCAACCGATTTGAAATGCCTTTTTTTGTCATGCCCTAATCTGACTGACATCGACCACATTTTGACCACATTTCGAAATACCGGCTGCACATTTAGGAAACATTCATTTACCCATTTCCTTGGCCGCTGACTCTCAGTGGGGTGGCAGGGGAGCTGGATCTTCACCCTGCTGCCATTTGCACCTTGGACAGGTCACCAGTCCTTCACAGGGCCACACAGAGATGAACAACCACACACTCTCATATTCAGAATCACAAATTAACCCCACTTAGTCGGAGGAAACCCCCAAATCCTCAGGGAGAAGATGCAAAATGCACACAGAAGGTCCCCCAGTGAAGCCCAATTATGAAGCCCAATTCATTGAATTCATATCTAAGTTACCACAGAGAATAACAGTCAGTTAAAACAAAGCCAAGTACGTCTGGAATTCTGCAATAGTGTTTCATAATGTTGCAAGTAAGAGGCCCTTAATGCTGAAACAGAAGGTGGTTTGTATTGTGACATGAAACTGAAGTAAGAGTGGAGGGCAGTTCTATATGTCTTCTGGTTTTTCTTACCAGATTTCCCACTCGATCAGGTGAAACATGGCATGAGAAGAACGCTACAAGACATTATAAACCTCAGAAACCAGTTTCAGAAATTGCTGCAACACTTAGTTCCACACTGAAAACTTTTGGCCATTTGATTTTCATCTAGTGCCATCATCAGGTCAAAATGACCCGTGTGATTCAATGTAGTGCATTTTGTACAATGAGTTACACTGATGTCCTCCTTTAGTGCTACCAAGACGCTGATTAGATGAATGAATTGTTTTAATACTATTTAATACACTATTACTATATTTTATTTCTGTGTGAATAGCTGCTTCATTAGCTATGAGGGTTGTGCACAAATACATGTAAGTGTTAGAAATATACTAAACTTACTCTATCCCTGAGAGTAACCCTAATGCTAACCCTATGTTACTAAAACCAGATTTAACTTTATGCTATTCAGTTTATCCATGGGGTGCCAGTTTGAAGCAAAAGTCCAGTGTTTTGGTTAAATTATCTTTTTTTTGTCTTGAATTAGTCGTTTTTGGAGGACCAAGCACACTCCAAAAAGTCATGACAATCTACCTAGGGGTGCTTAAACATTCCCAGCACCAGCTGTTCTGTGCGATTTGAAGCTTTCAGGGGCTTGATATGAGTACGGTGGGCCCTCAAGCTTTGGCATTTTGCCATGAAACAGGAAGTGGATGTACGTGGTGCACAAAAAGTCACTGATATGATCCCATTTATCTCCTCCTGAACAGATGTACATGCCCGTACAGTGTCAGAAATGACACATTTTGCTCTCAGACAAGACTTTCTTAAATCATGCTCAGCAGACAGGTCATTTAGAATGCCTTTCATTGATAAAAGTGTGTCTTATTACTGAGTGGCATCATTAAATTAGATTTCACTCCTTGAAAGCAAAAACAGAAAGCTCACAGGACGTTGTATTCATATAGGGAGTTATTAATCATTGGGGCAGATGTGTTAGCTTCTATACGAGTGACATGGGTTTGACAAAGTCCCTGGAATCCTCCTTTAAGTTAAAACGCAATCAAAATGCACATAGTCATAGCTGTCATTTGACTAAAATCTATTCTTTTTAAGAGAAAGTCTTTGCCTAGCGTGGAGCCCTCCTCCTGAAAACAACGTCTGTTTGAACAAAAGGCAAATTTCACACGGGCTGACAGTACTCAGAAATGTGTGTTTACGGTGATATGATGTGCTGCTGGATCTGCACTTTGTGACGTGTGTTCTTGGAGAACTTAAACCATATAAAGGGCTCACATGCAGACGGAAAGCAAGTTGCTCTGAGGTAAGATCCCTGAATTCATCACATTAGACCGCTGTAAGACGTGGGATCGACTGTTTGGATGGACAGAAACGGCATTTAATCCATTTCTCCATCTTGGCAGGTGTATTGCAACCATGTTGGTTTTTTCTTGGTCTTTTGTGGCCCTGTTGCTGGTGTCCTCCTCCTGGGCAGAGGTAAATAATTCATGCACCTATGTATATATGTACCATATAAACAGACATAAGTAAACTTTTCTAATTCAAAAGAGCCTGTTTGAATTTTGTCTTTAATCTTTGACTTTTTCCCCTTTATTTTTCCATGTTGCTGGGACTGTGTGCAGGAAGGTAAGATAGAAATGATAACTATCTTTATCCAGCTTCTATGCTTCAACCAGACATGAATCTTTTC
>JABUIW010000203.1:353984-388293 GCA_013363375.1 Menidia beryllina
TTGCAGACATGAAGTACAATTTCAATAAGATCGCCACTCTGAACCAGGGAACCTCTTACGACTACAACTCTGTCATGCAGTACCACAGGTACAGTAAGCTTCTCTGTTTTGTCTCCGGTTGGCTGGCAGTTCAAATATTTACAAGATTTTCATTTTTTTAAAAGTTTGAAATAACTAATGAGTTAAAAGCCAAAGAAGCTCAAGTGTTTCTTAATACAGTGGCAGACCTAAAGGTCCTCATACTCAACTTCTGGTTACAGAAGTCTTAAACCAAAGAAAAAACAGTGTCACTCAGTGAAGTAGCTGGATTCTTTAGAGGTTTCTACCTTTAACGCATCAGTGTGCAACTAAACTGAACCCGCTCTGAAACCCCACTGAAACAACTGCCATCATGAAGGATGGTTCCCATGAATGTGATCACAGTCAAATTGATTATGGATTGTGTGCTATCTGCCATGCTTTAGGTACGCCTTCTCCAAGAACAACTACCCAACCATGGAGCCTATCCCTAATAGCAACGTGTCCTTTGGAAAGGCAACTGAGATGAGCAAGAATGATATCGACAGACTGAACAGACTCTACAAGTGCTGTGAGTAAAAAACCACAAAAGACACAACACACACATGAAACAACACGCTACATAATACTGATGGCAAATCGAACCTCACCGGGTTACCTAACCGGGTGCATTTCTCTGTCCCCCTGTGATGACATAATAAGTAGAGGATAGAAGGCTTCTTGACTGACATGCATGTGCTCTTCAGAAACCAATGGCCCCCTTGATGACATCACAACCTGGCTGTGACCTGATGGAGAGCGGAATCTGTGAAAGGAGGAGACGTTCACTGACATCTGACCGCAAGCCTGAAAAATAAAAAATATGCAAACACTTCGGTTCATACAGCTTCGATTAATTTGGATGATTATTTGGGCCTGAATGAACAGTTTTAAAATCTTTGTGTGGAAGCTAAACATTTGGTCCCAACGATGGTCTCAGCTCTTTGTTGCTAAGTGAAATGACGGCTAATGTTTCAGTCCAGATGGGCCTTCCGTCGAGGGGCTCCGGCAAAACAAACTGCATTTCTGGAACTGCTTCTGGGTCAAGGGGCGTGACAATTCAATCTCTTGGTGAAGCAGGAGTTTAGCATGATGACTCAAATCTTGCCCAGCGTGTGGATTCTCAGGGGCTGTGTGGTGGAAAATGCCACAGCTGACTTGATGGCATGCAGCAGAAAGGACATCGAGCAGCTTTGCCTCTCACACACATCCATAGTTTGTTTTTAGGTAAACAGCAGCAGACCCCTCTGGAGAGGATCAGCTGTTAACATCCAAAATTTGACTAAACCTTTCACTCTTTTAACAGTATTGGCTATCCCTCTGGGTATACCATAATGCAACAATACCACTATCTCCTTCATAGAAGGATCACCTGTTTGTTAGAGATAACAATATTCATACATCTGATTTTAACAGAGACTTGAAAATAAATTTATATCTACCCTGCTTCTCGTCAGAGTAACAGGGGGCAGCTTTAGAGAGTAAGCCCTGAACATCTGTGTGTCGGCTGGAATAATAGCAACAACCCCTTTTAGATGGAAGCATGGATCAAGGTGATAGTTTATTGACACGTGCACGTCTAATCACATTCATTCATCATCTGCACAAAAAAGATTTTTTTGCATCGGCATGCAGCCGTGAACAACAATCGTAGTTTTCATTGTTTTAATGCCATGGCATTGTGTAAGGCAGTGTAATCTGGGAGTCTCTGTCAGTGGCCCTGGCTGTGCAGGGCTTCCTCCACCTTATCGGCCGTCAGGTTGAACTGACAGTCCCTCAAAGCTCTTATCAGCTCGTCCGTCCGGGCCCCGGCGCCCTGGCTTTTCCTCCACTCCTTCAGCAGCTCCACCGCCGTCTCCTCCAGGTCGGTGGGGTGTCTGTTGGCGATGGACTCGAGCTTGACCGCGCCCACGCGCAGCTTGCGGCCCAGTTTGCGCCAGCTCTTTCCCAGGTTTTCGGCAATCACCTCCGTGGCGATGTCTAGTTTAGCTGAGGGTAAGATACATTTACATGGAAAAAAAAATAAAAATCCATTCATAAAAACAAATGAATACGATTTTAAGAATGTATAAAGATATGCACGTATGACTTGAATTTGCCACGGTTAAAAAATCTAACAGTTTTCAGGGATTAGTGGTCTAACCTCCAGGAAATATTAGACACTTTTCCAGCTGGAAACAAGACTATGTGGTTTTATCAGAGCCACAGAAGTAGATGTCCTAAATCAACGGTGAGACACAAAACCCAAAACCCTAACATGGACATCCATGAATGGATTTTAGAGAAGTCATTTGAAATCTGGGTTGATGCTGGTGAGTTTAGGCTTAATACATTGAACAAAATCTGAGTTTTTAGCACCTGCTTGTCCCTAAAATGGACATTTTTCTGGCATGCTCTGCATGTAAAATGCATGACGACCTATGCCACTTTCCAAAGTTTCCAAAGCTCGCTGCTCCAACCAGCAACCACCTGCACAACCTCCAGCCAATCACAGACTCAGACTCGGAGGCCTGTGCTGTGGAATCTCCATGTGTTAAACCAAGTGGCCGGATGTTTTTAGACAATTCAATAAAGACTAAAGGGAATCTCAGTCAGCTACAGGCTTCTGCCACAGAAGGCCTACCTAGTGTGTAGTAGTTTATATTAATCCAGTCTATGGATGTCCCGATCCAGTTTTTTGCACTTCCGATCCCATACCGATACCGGCCTATCAGAGTATGTATTAAAGTTTAAAGTTATTCAGCCTACTTACTTAGTTGTCAGACTAATGTTGAACGGGGATTTACTCTTATAACAATTTAATGGTTAGGACACAGACCTGTGTGGGATCGGACTTTAGCAAAAAAAAACTGGGTCGGGAGTCTGGATCGGCATTTTCTTGTGCCGGCCTATTTGCGTTTTTTTTGCAAATATCGGCGTCCGATCTGATCAAAATATCGGATCGGGACAAGCCTAATCCAGTCAGAATCTGTTAAGTTTGAAGCTACCTATATTTGGTCACAAATCGTCTCCTCGCTCCTGATACATACAGAGGTATACAGATTCTTTTGGCCCATCAAACCAGGGGTGATACTTTCTGGGGAGTTATAGTTCACATTCAGATACCATCCCCACTGAGTTGAAACTGGACATGAGATTCAGAACTCCATCAAATTCATACTGGGAGGCTCATACGTGCACAACATTCATTGACCTGACCACTGCCCTTCAGACCTGGGGCACCCGTGGAAATGGGGGTGTGTTTGAACCAATGATGAATAAACATATCAGGATTAGATGGAGGATTTTTAAAGATTTATACTCTATAAGATAACAAATCAGAAGTGTATTTAGCAGATGTGTGAACCTGCTTTCCTTCTTATCGGAAAAGGAACAACATTTGATCATAAAATCAGGACATCCTTTTTGCTATAATGCACATTTTAGGACAAATGAGGGGACAATATCGAAAAAAAAAGATTGGCAAGTATAAAAGTATGAATTGAAGCTCAGGTCCATCTAAAAACAGACTGAGCGGGATATTAGCGGGAATTGGAAGAGTTCTCCCTCCTAAAACAGACGGATTTACAGTCGCCGCTCTGATTTGTGGTGATGGAGGAAGTTCTGTTTTCAGATCTCATCTTAAAATTGGATCTGAACTGGATTCATTCCCCCTACAACAGCCAAAGAAGCTGCAGTGAGCGCGCGGGACAGACTCTCCTCCTGTCATCCAACAGGTGCGCACTTCCTTAACCATAGGGAGAGTCTTTAAGGAGAAACTAGACCGGACTGAACGCATTTTGGGTCCCTGCTGGTCACCGTACAGCCATTTAACTGCGAGGGCTTTCAGTTGTGGTGTCAAACTCAAAAACACAGTGGGCCTGAACAAAGCCGCGGGCCAAGATTGAACAAGTGAACCTTTTAATATGGAACAAAACTCATTTTGCTTTAACACTGAATATGGAACAAGCAACTCTAATTATATTATATATAACTTAATAGTGGAGACATGCAAAATAAATTTTCAAATAAAAAAACATTCATTTATTAAATAAGATTTTAAAACATTTTTCTATTCGCAGCCTTCTGAATTAAATATCTAAATAAAATCTGCTTGTCCAGAAAGCTCCTGTTTTCTGCCTTTTTTTCGTCGTTTTGGGGAAGGGGTGGCACAGTGACAGTTGTAGTGTATACCGACTGTCGCAGCAGGGCATTGTGGGATTTGTAGTATGAGCGGTTAATGCGCTGTACAGTATAGTACCGGGGTCCAGCTCTCGTAGTCATTTGGTATTGTCTCGCGAGCAAACTACAATTACAAGGCGGGCCAGAGTTTGACAACACCCCTGAGTTAGAGCCAAAGTTTTCGCCCCCCCCACCCCCCCAGAGCCCGGTGTTGCCTTCACGGACGCGGCGTTACCTTTCTCCGCGTCGTCCAGCTCATCTTGGACGGGCTCGGCCCGGCTGTCGCCGGCCTCCAATTTCTCCGAGAGGTCGTGTCGCTGAACTTGCCGGAGCAGGTCGGCGAGGTAGGCCGTGTTCCCGGCCGAGAGCCGGCCCCTCTCCGACAGGAGCTGGAACAGCCGGTGCCCGGTCTGGACCTTCTCCTGCTCCCGTTTCCCGACCACGTCGCCCACCAGGAACTTGAGCTTGACCAGCTGGTCGGCGGTCAGCTGGTCGGAGATGTGCAGGAGGAGGGCGTTGAACCGAAGGTCGCTCATGGCTTCCCGAACACGCCAAAACGTCCCCCCTCCCGAAACGCCAAAAGTCAGCCTCACGAAGGAAAAAACCCTCGACTTTTACTTTCACTTCCGCCTTTCCGCGCGCGAGGCTGTTTCCTCCAGTCAGTTGTTCGCTCCGCGTTCCAGTACAGGCGGGCTCTGGGAAAGAAAAGCATCGTCAGAAGTAGTTACACTTAGATCAGGGGTGTCATACTCAATTGCACACAGAGATGTATAAAGTACTGGAGGAGAGGAGTGGAGTAAAAAGTTCATGTACTGTATAAGAAAATTAACTTGAGTAAAAGTTGAAGTGTTCTTTCAACACCATACTTAAGTGGAAGTACAAACTACTACATTTTTTTAAACTTAAGTATAGCAAATAGAAGTATTTAAAAAATTACTACTCAAGTATTGAAAGTACAGGTCTAAGTAAAAGTACAGGTACTGTGTATATTAAAATAAAAGGCAGTCAAAAGTTTGATAGATATTGTTTATAATATTTCAAACGCGAGAAAGGCCATACAGTTTACAAAAAACAGAAAACAAAACACAAATAAGGCATCTCAAAAAGCCAGAGGGGCAAGTTAAGCCTAGTGGTAAACCTAATGATGGAACAGCCCAGAAGCATCAACATGGAGCATCAAACTCCTCCATCAGCAGGTTAACCACTGCCTCCAGGTCAACCTAATCAGGTTTGTCCCTGAACCAGCTACTTGGAATTCCCCCAGTAGGTCACATACAATTTCGCAATCTTTCGGGAGGCTTTTTTTTTTATAGGCTATGCTTCATCGCTCAAAACCGCCCAATGATGAGCCAGCTTCACAAACCATGATCTCTAACAGGTTGGACTACAGTAACGGCCTGCTCACTGGGCTCTCTAAACCAGCTGTGATCCAGCTGCAGATCACCCAGAATGCTGCTGCTAGAGTTCTGACCAGAGCCAGGAAATAGGACCACATCAGTCCAAGTGCTAAAGTCTCTTTCCACTGGCTTCCTGTCACTCAGAGAATAGACTCTAAAACAGTCTCTTCATGGTCTAAAGTCCATCCCTGACCTCCTGGAATCTGAAACAGTCTTCCTGAAGACGTGAGACAGGTTTCAACTCTGACAGTGTTTAAATCCAGGCTGAAAACGCTTCTGTTTAGCTGTGCATATGGAAATTGAATGTCTAATTTTTATCATTTTTCTTTTCTTGTTTTCTGCTTTTAAATTCTCTGTGATGCACTTTGAATCGTCTTGTACACGAAATGTGCTATACAAATAAACTTGCCTTGCCTTATTGAATAGACGGGCCTTGAGTTTGACATATGTGCTTTAGATTCTAAGAGGACGTTAAAACCATAGACATATATACATGTGTATATACATATACACATGTATATATGTCTATGGTTGGGGAAACTAATCAGGATCAGAATCAGAATCAGAATTAGGTTTATTGCCAAGTAGGTTTTCACATACAAGGAATTTGCTTTGGTGAAAACACCGAGGCAGCCATTTTCGGCTTAGAAAATCAAATACTGAAAAAGCATGTGACACGAAAAAAATCATTTTGTTTGTTATAAAGCACAAAGCAACACAAACACCATGTTTATCTTCATAATTTTTATTTGAAAAGAAAAAGTCACAGCTTTACAACAGACCATATTAGTTCCAAGTTTAATCTAGAATAAACTAACTGAACTGGAGAAAGAGACAATTATTGTAGTATATCTTTACAGTTTTGCAGTTATAAACTTCTTGTCAATGGACACTGTTTCTGTAGATTTGCGTAATCGGCATAAAGACGCATGTGCATTCGAGCTTTTCAAATTATAGTGAAACACACTGTTATTTTTTGTATGGAAACAGAGAGAAATCGTCTGCATAACCTGCATTTTCATTCAAAAATATTTGTCAAAAATATAGTCACGGTCGTTTGACATTTAAAATCTGACTGTTTAAATTCCCTAAAAATACATTGAATTATTTAAAGTGGCAGAAAAACAAAACAAACTGAGAGGCAAGAAACCGTCAAACATAATTCCACTCCAGATATTTCACCTGTGGTTTATTTTCAGATTCCATCAGAACATAGAAAAGACAACATGTCAGAAAACAGTCTTACAGATTAAACATGCAGATACACTGAAATGTGTTTTGACAAATATTATAATTGATGCATGTCACAAGTATCAGTGATGCTGAAAATACAATATGGTAAAAGACAAGGTCTTCACATATAACAGCTGGTTATAAAAGAGTTGTGTATTTTTCGGAGACCCTGCAGGATAATTAAATCTCTATCAGCCCTAACTCACGTACACATTCAGTACTAACAAAAAGATCATTTTCATAAAAGGTGCATTTCTTATTCTGTCACAACCAAGAAGGATGCAACATTTTAAAAAAGAAAAGTCTGATTTAAAACATTTGTTATACAAAATGACAGGTTGCAGTCTTGGAAAAAGTCCCTGGCTGGCACATAACTGGTCCCTTGTGGACTGTTTAAGTCCAATTAATATGATATGAACGATGCAGCAACACTTAAGTATGAAAACAGGTCCACATTTTGCCCTCAGAGTAACAGCACATTACCAGAAATGAACATAACTAGATACATTCTGTCAGTATGAGCCCATGGCTTTTAAGAGGGGGCTGATGAATCCATCAGCAGGGGGCGCTCTGACACTGTACATTTCTGTCTATATTACAGTTGTATTCTCAAGTGTGATATCCAGTCATTCCCACATACCTGCAGTTTTTGAATACGAAAAAGCAAATATTATTCAGTCTTTAAGGATGGAATAGCAAAAGAATGTTTCTCTAGGATTTACAAGGAAATGTAAGGCAACATACTACTGAAAAAGTACTGCTCTGCCAGGAAACACTGGTGTTTTTTTGTGTGAACAGCTTCTAATGGACACTTTTACAGGGTCGTGAACTGACCATGGAGGTGTGGTCCCCCGGCACAGCAGGGGGCTGTAAGGCTGAGAGTCGGATATGTTGGTTCACTAACATACGGTGCTTTTCAGAGTAAGGTTGTAACAGTATCCACGAGCCTGCTTGTGTTCATCTAAACCACTATAATGGCCATTCAGACTGAAAAGGTCGAACAATCACCGCTCTTCACACAATAATATACAAAATATATTTAGATGTTGCAACGCTTCAACACACCCAAGAAATTCTTACTCGAACCACTTTATAGTCCATTCCAATTAGAAACTGGGAATGAGAGGCAAGATTCATGTGTCCCGCGCGGAAAGGCGGAAGTGAAAGTAAAAGTCGAGGGTTTTTCCTTCGTGAGGCTGACTTTTGGCGTTTCGGGAGGGGGGACGTTTTGACGTTTTCTTTCCCTCTAGCAGAAACAGTTGTTCCTGAGTAAAATATTCTCTATCTCATACCATCCATCCATCCATCCATCCATCCATCCATCCATCCATCCATCTCCTATACCACCTTAATCTGTTTCAAGATATGTTCATCGATCAAACTGTTGCTAAAGTCAGAAACGAGCTGTTCAACACATTCAGATGAGAGAACCAGATCAATGGCGGCTGTTTCTTTACTGAGTCAGAAGTCCAGCTCTGAGTTGCTCCTGAAGAGTCCATCTTGTTTAGATGAGTGTAATATGTATATGTTTTTTTTTTCAAAAACTTGCTTGTCCACTTTTCCCAAACGGTAACGTAAAAAGGGGATGAATATTTTTAACACTAAATAGCATTTTTCAGTGTCACATTTTCTGATTTCTAAGTGATTTTAATAAACGGGAATCAAGGTATATACATCATTTCAGCACGCTGAGGTGGAACATGACAACACCATATGATAATACTTGAAACTTAAATCTTGTTGGCTGCAGCTATAAGGGTTCCAGTTAGTTAGAGTTAATACAGTGACATGTGCTTCCAGAAATGACACTACTAAGCATTGTCAGGCTATTTGATTATATCCAAAAGGTACTAATTAGGACAAAGATCGATATAGTGTTCATTGTACCAGTCAACAGGAGTCTTCCAAAACCTGCCATTTTCCCCCACAAACTAAGCATGTGTAACAGGCCACGTTAGATATTATATATAAAAACACCAACAATTCCCACAAATATACATAATTGTGCAAAAATTAAAAAAGGCCTATCAAAGCTAAAAACATGGATGTCAGGAAATCTCCCCTTGTGTTGGATCTCAACAGTAAAAGTAGTCCGAGGAGAAGCGTTTGGACGGATTCATGAAGGTGCGCTTAAAAAAAAAAAAAGCTGTATGAAAAATGAGACGCTGCGGACGGATCTGGCCCTCCTTCCTCAGGTGAGTTTGAACTTCCATGAAGCTCATGGCTTTTGTTCTTTCAAATACACCCAATCAGAAACTATGAGGGATTATCATCATACATCAGGGAACTGTCAATATGCAGAGAAAAAACAAAATGTAGTTAGGATAAGAGAAAAAAAACTCTCGTATGATTATGTCAAAAGTCCTGAAACAGGATGGTAAAACACAGTAAAAGGTTAGCTAAAGATGAAATACTGACCATCTGTCTCTTCACCAGCCCGCTCTGGCGTGGGTGACGGGGCGGGAGCGGGGCTGTGGCGGATGTGGATGCGAATCGGGGGCTGATGAGGGTCCGGTGCAGTTGTCCGGGCTGTGGTGGTCCCGCGCCGCTATCCTTTTACCCTGCTCCTCCTTCATAAAGAGCTCCACCATCAGGATCTTCTCTTTGTGAATCTGGAGGCTGATGTCCTTGGGGATGTCGGGTATCAGCCAGTCCACAAAGTCGCTCATGAGCATCACCACGTTCTGTGGGGGAAGAGTTCAAGAGGAGCTCTATCAATGGAAAAAGCATTTTTCCCGAGCAGCACCTGGACGTTCTACATCAGGAATTATTAATATTCTGCAGAAACCGTTAAAACTTTAACTACACGCAATAAATCTCATTTTAGAATTTAAACAGCAGACTCTAATTTAACTTTAACCCTTTAAAGCCTGATCCAAAAATAAAACCAAACAGAAAATTCAATTTTTTTGTTTGAATTCCTTATTTGACCTTTTAACAAAATATGTAAAAAGAAAAAACAAAATAATTTTTCAATATTAGTAATTTATTGCTATGCGATAAGTCAAGATTATTTTTTGCGTAGTCTTCTGCCCCCTGTTATCAGGTGTATCTGATTGTGTACAATAGGATTTTGAGCAAATTTTTTACCATTAAATGATGCAAAAGGTGTCAGACGCAAAACATTTCAGAAACCGTATATGAAACGTAATATGATAGATTTGGCATTAAAGGGTTAATCATCCACTCTTGGAAAAAAAGACGTTTCTTTGGTGCAATAAAACCCACAATCAATGTTTTATTTTATAGTTGGGGTGATGGTTTATAGTAAAAGTGTGACATTTTTAAACAGAAATTCAAGAGTCTGTGTTTAACGTAGGCATCACATAACTAAACTCAGTTTTACAGCTGGTTTAGTTTTGTTTAGTATATCCCATAACCGAGAATAACCAATGGAAAATGTGCTCTACGAAAAAATATAACTGAATTGAATTTGATTGAAAACAGTTCATATTCTCTTGAAATTGAGAAAAGTAAAATAATCTTGATCCATGAATCTTTGCGATGAGCTGCAATACTTGTTTCTACATATAGCAATATACTGAATCGAAAATAACAGAAATAAGAGACAGTGACACAGCAGCTTTTTAACTTTGAGTGAATACGATTGTGTCTACTTTGGAAAACATGACTGTTTTCCAAACAGGCACACCACAAGCCCTTCAAAAATGACATTTGTGTGTTTTTTCAAACCTGAAAAACGATAACGAATCCCAGGCGGACAGCTAGAATGGCCCAGAATTCCTTGGACAGCTCGTAAGGCGTGCTGGACCAAGGAGGCTCTCTGTAGTCCTTATATCTGGAAGCAGATACAGAGTATACATGTGATGCTCCGCGACTGTAATATGTTCAGAGGTTTACATAAATGAAATGTGTCATGGCTCCCTGAAGACAAACATGCTTCAGGAAAACTCAGAAGGGAGGTCCTAACCTGCAGATTTTAACCTCGTGGCCCAGGTGCATGGGCTCCAGAGGATCCGTCATTGGCTCAAAATCGCTGACGTTGAAGTATGACAGAGTGTGGTTGACGAAGCCGTGCAGCGTGCCGTCGGGACTGTAGGTGTACTGGTAGACCAGCCGAGGGATGAAGTCGGAGGTGAAGGCGATGACGAAGGCCTGGGGAGGACATCTGCTCATCAGTTTACCATCTTTATGGACTGAGTAACCCTATGACTATGGCTTTGAGGGGCCCCTAAAAGCAGGGCTGGTGGGTAGTGGAGCAACTGGAAGAAGTAGCTGGGACTTAAACGGTTTCTTTTTCACTCATGAAGGTGGAAGCAAATAGAATATCTACGCTAACACTGATGCAGGCTCTGCAGCCCCGTCGGTGGAGCTAATGCTAAAGCCAACTGTTTTAGTTTAAAAAACATCCAGAGTGTGATCTCTTTAACCAAGATTAACTGATTAATTTTAACTGAGATTATTTTTTCTTTCTTGAAATGGTTGTAACTACATTTTACATCCATCAACAACGTGCAGATATTTAAGTATTCTTGATAAACAGGACATATAAAATAAAGAGACCAGTAGGCCGATGCGGGACTGCTTCTTTCTTCATCAGTGAGAAAATAAGCAGAAGAAGATGGGGGCTTGTTGATGGGGGCTATCATATTCTTACACATTTTCTTGGCTGAAAATGTCTGTGGTCACACAAACAGTTCTCATCACAGGGAAAAACTGAACTCTTCTCCTTCTTCTTTGATTTATAAAAATTATGCTTTGCTTGATCCTACAGATATACAACATGGAATTTTCCCACATAAACATCTGGAAGCTTTTGAAAACCCAGATTTGTGCCACTTCCCCGTTCCCCCACTTGAAAATCACAGACATTCCCCTGTGACCGGAGAGCTTTTTTCTTGACTGGTTCTGACGGGTTTTGAAGAATCTTCACCTGTGGAGACCGAGAAGGTAAACTTACATTTACGATGACTGCTACTTTGCTCAGGCCCCTCAAGAGGTTGTACCAGATACCTGAGGGTCAGAACAACTGTCGGTCAGTCTGTCGGCAATTCCAGTGAGCAAATACCACAAAAAGACAAGAAGTAAGCTCCATCACTAGAGGGCACTATCACTCTCTCCATGTGAGGAGAGTTTGCTCTTTTGAGACAGCATTTCTATGGTGTAACGCAGCGCCAAGGGGAGGCCTGCTCGGTGTAAAAACAGACGGGTTGTTCAGAGCGGTAAAGCAGCAGATGAATCACATTCATCTTCAAACTCTGAATCCAAATATCTGCAGGTTAGAGCCGCGACCCTCTTTAGAGGCAGTGGCAGCCCGACATAGAGGAGGAACCGGCACGGTCCCTGTGGACGGTTCTCACCGAGCTGTTAAAATATGAGTTATTGCACAACTGAGAAGACACAACACATAGAGACCTGCACGTTTTCCCAAATGCAACGTCCTAAAACGGTTTGTTCGTCCCAAACTACACACCACGAGGCAAATGCCGACTGAATTTTCCGGGGAGACGATCTCCATCTCTCCGCATTGTGGGAAACGTACCGATGTCTTTGGCTTTGGCCGCGATGGGTCTGCGCAGCTCCATGACGAACTTCTTGGCATCGAGCCGGATTTCGATGATGTTGTTCAGAAGAGCGAAGAGCGGAGCCAGAGGAAAGGAAGCCACGAACAGAGTCACCATCCCAAACTGGATAACTGGTGAGAGATGAGCGATTCGTTAGAAAAATGACAGGAGGGCACAGTGAACGCTGCAGTCGGGCATCCATCAAAGGCCCCGGACCAAGAAGATACAGGCTTCATATGTATGTAAATCCTGGACTTAAGTCAGGGAGAATGGAAACCCAGTATACATTTCTCTGACATAGCCGCTCAAAAGAACTGGAACAGCCTTGTGACCCACAGGCAATCGGCTTCAGGCTGACTTTTTTGGATTTTCATAAGCATCCTTCATTTGGTTTTGGTTCATGAGACAAATACACTGGATTATTTTAACAATTCAAATTTTTTAAGTCTTTTCTGGGTATGTTTTCTAACTTAGCTTAAGTCTAAACTACATTTCTGTCTCCACACCATAGAAACGGATAGCTGCCTGCAGAGTAGCGCTGTTGGTTATTTATCAGAAAAATCTGGCATTAATAAGAAATAACAAAACCCTCGAAGTCTTTGTAAATGTAATCTACACACTGTACATGCTGACAGTCTTTCTTCCAGTTATTGACTGAAAAAAATGGGGAAAGTTTCAGTCAATACTCATTACTTTAAAAGCTGGACTGATCAATAACACTACACATTAAGTGCTGTCTCCCAAGCACAAAACGACTGTGCTGCTCAGTGTTTAGGATCCAATACACGGCCACACCTAACTGGATTTACAAAGGAACTCAAAGGGATTTGCTATGTGCTGGAGGAAAATAACTCACTGCTGTGCTTCCGTTTCTGTGTTACACTTTGTTACATTAGCAGCAGCAAAAAAAAAAAAAAAAAATTCATGCATGAAGTGATCATTATTTGAATTCTTTCACAAAAGTAATTATCATTATATGATAAGAACACTCCTTACATTAACCCATAAGAGCCCAGACCAGTTTTTCCTTAAATGACAGGAAAGCTGAATAAATAAATCACATTTATAAAGCAGCTTTTTTTTCTCCAATGAGGTATCACCATCATATGTCAAAGATCTGTGATTTCCATATGCTCCATTTGGCATTTTGAATAAATCCATGTGTTTCTTATACCTGTGTCACTCTGAGTTCTTATGGGTTAAAATAATATAAAATAATAAATGGATAACTCAGGTTAGGTTGTTGTTTTGGAATTTGATTGTCTTATTTTATGAAAATTCACAAGGACATGTATAAAATCATAGATTTGTTTAAATAAATAATCATTTATCCAATTAGAATGAATCTATCCTTTCAATTATCCGCTTCTGGTCTGAATTAACAGGAATCTACGACGAGTCACACCACCACATTATGTACAGAATATGTACAAATATCAAATATCATGGAAGCAAACCTATGCACACTTATGAAGTGATGTACCGTCAAATGTTAAACATAAACTCATACTTTTATGAGGGTGTGTCTATAATGGCAGGCATAAGCTAGGCATTTATTTAGCAAATATTAAGTGATCTGCACGGATTCAAACATGTTCCCTCTGACTGAAACATGAGAACTAACAACACCAGAGGCTACGACACTGCAGACCGTAACACTGCAGAAAAAGTAGATTTAAAACTGGCCTAGAGCAGGAAAAGCAGACAGCAATAAATTTGGTGGACATGCACAGGAGGAAGCGTCCCCTTTTTCAGAAATTGCTTCACTCTATAGGACATTAAATCGTTTCTGTGAAGATGTAAGATTTGATTTGCCAGCTCATTTTGGAAACAATCTGCGAGTAATAGAAATCTTTGGCAGTTAAAAAAAAAAGACATATACGGATTCCATCTAGGCATCCATTTTCTGAACTGCTCAGGGCTGAAGCCTATTTCAGGTGCTTCTGGACGAGAGGTGAGACTAACAAAAGAAACAATCACGCACAGCAAATTAAGATCCGGCTGCAAGAACTGATTAAAGAAGTGATCGAACGTATGTAGAACTAAATACATGTAATCCAGGTTCATTAAACCCATGTGAATTATCTGATAAGGGCCATGACAGAACACCGGTGTTTTCAGAAAGCAGCTCAGCTCATACCTTACTGTGTCGGGATGTGTCGTTACACAATAATCTATGATCTCCTCTCCTCATATAGAACATATGGATCAAGGGCTACAACAGCATTGAGAACACCTCCACCCACTCTGCTTTACCCATCACACACAGATGTAAATAACCCTCTCGAACAAATCAAGAACTATCTGGCTAGATGTTCCACGTGATTTGGATTTTGCAGGACGAGAAATTTAATTTTTAATGGATCATAGGTCAAGGTTTTTGTATTTTCTTATTTAGATGAATATGCCAGTACATGAAAGGATCCAACATGATCATGAAAATGGAAGAATTGGATTCAAATTTAATGGAATTTAATTGAAAAAAATCTGACCAAGGTGCTTACACCCTTTATGTTTCCTAACACTAACCTTATTGTTAATATATGCTCTGAAGGACAAGACACGCTCAGGAAAAAACACTTTTATACTTACTCATCTCCATGTACTCAGAGTTAATGCCAGCAAAAGGACACAAGAAGTGGTCTTTCTCATGACGCTGGAGAGTCTTGCTCAGCTCCTCCTCTTCCAGCTCTGACTTTCTCTTCGCCAGCAGTTTTTTGAGCTTCCTGCACACACCAACACAAATAATCTCAGCTTTGCAAAAATCTATCCTTTATTAGTGAAAGTTAGTAGTTCATGTGCAGAACATTCACAGAGTGTGATCACTTGTTAAGCAACAGTCCCCGGTGAACAAATGGGTCCTAAATACGGTGGGCTGGATCGTTCACACGGTCACTTGTGCCTGTTGAGTTCTTTATGAAGTGTTATATTTGGTAATGAACTGTAGTGCTCCCTACTTAACATTTTAGACCACAAGTTGTGTTACAAAGCATTAACAGGAAATGCATCAGAGTAGGATTTCATCCCATTCTGGTAAAAATGCCACACCACGAACAGAAGGAATTCATTTTTTAAAAATCAGGGAGACTGTTAAATAACTGATTTGACAATCAAATTTACATGCCTATTTAGAGATCCAACAGAAAAGAATGTGATAGCTTAAAAAAGCTACTTAAACCCCTTGAGGGAGTTAATTTTTTCATGTAATTTCTCTATTTCTAAAAAGATTTAATCTCCTCTAACATGTTTTTTTATTGAAACCAAAGCCATAATAAGTACATTCATCTGGAATATCTGCTGGTTCTGAGCTCTTATTTTTGTATGCATCACCACTCTGCATCTGGGATGGTGTGTGATGAAGAGCCGGACCACCCATACACCGCATCCCCCATACTGCGCTCACCGTGTGGATGTCAGAGAAAATTGCAGACGGTAATAGTTCAGCAAAGTGCTGTCTGGTTTACCAGGTAAGTGTGCTGTGAAAACCAGACAGGGTTTTGAAACCCTTCTTTCTCATATGCAAGTTCAGCTGAGTGGGTGTGCACGACGTGACTTACAAAACCCACGCACTGTGACCTATGAGGGTGTGCTGCTCGCATCGTCATCCCTGTGCCTCGGCTTTATGCGTAGTTTGTGCAGTTTGCTAACGTCCTCTGGTTCGTACTCACGGAATGCCAATTTCAAACAGGTTGTTCTGGATTAGCTGCTTGCCGAGCATGGTGATGCACAACTGGATGCACAGCTCCATCAGGCAGCCTGCATGGGCACACTGGAGGGAGGAGATAACACACATGTAGGAGGGTCGGACAATAATGCTGCAGCAGAGAAGATGGGGGCAGCTATAGGAGTAAGTCTTAGAGTAACAGTAAGTGGTGAAAGCCGACCAGGGCTGAGTTTAACAGAAAATAGTTATTTCAAAATAAATATATGTGCATTTGACACTTTACTGGATATATTGACTAATTCCAGCCCAAAAAAATATGACTGTCTACAACATGTAAGACAGACTATGTCATATAGACAAACAGTCAAACTTTTAAACTGTCTGTGACATGAATCATAAGATACCTAAATCGTATAGATTTAGTCATATGAAAAGAAACAGATTTTTTGTATCATGAAATAATTTTAAGTGATCTCATCATTACTCTGTGTTAAAGTGAGTTAAAAACAAACCAAAGAAAACAAGACCCCTAACTCTGTGGTCTGACAGTGTGACTTCTCCTCTGCAACCAACTGGTCCCAGAAGACCTTGAGTTGGAGCTCTTATTGGGCTTTGAACCCATCACATAATTCTGCCCTCTCATTTCAAAATGAGGTGAGAAAAATAAAGAGGAATGAGGCAACAAAACCCTGACATAAAGAATCTGTCCATTAAAAAAATGTCTTTGAATTCTATGTCTTTGTATCACATTAATTCAATCAATAAGTTTGATTTAACTTATGAAGTAGGGATGACACAGGTTGTTTTCTTTTGGGCGTACTATTCATTTCATCATCATTATTCCTTTGTTTACTGAAAAATGTATTTAAACTAAAAGAATTACCTCTTCCATTCTGTAGGAGCCAACAACATACAAGTAGTTTCCAGGTCTTCCAACAAGCCTGTAACATATGGCAATCATATTATTTTAGGAAGAGGAGGAAATGTACAAGTATGAGTACATTCAGTTAAAGATGAGCTATTTCGGATCAAACTGTTGATACATCTGAGAGAAAGACTCGACACCACCATGAGGTTTGATATGAATGTGGTAAGATAAAAAAAACAAAAAAAACATATGAGGTTATTGCTTTACCTGCCCCTGAAAAAAGCCAAGTAGACAATTGGTGTGAAGGCATTGACGAACTTCAGGATGAAAGTTTTGAAAATGAGACGCTCTTCAAAACTTTTGTCTGTCTTTGGCACCTCTGAAAAACAACACAATTTGTGACTTGCTAGCGCACAAGTAAACCAGTGTAGTTTTATTTAGAGACCATGAAGGTTAGAAATAACAAGGTATTTTATTCAATTTAACGAATCCATCTAAATGTGTGCTGTAGAAGCTAGTAGTAAGTCTTTTCTCATCACAGTTGGGGGGGGGGGGGCTGGTTGCCACCTCCCGGTGCCTTACTTACCCAGTGTGGTGAGCCAGCGGGCGATGGCGGCGTAGATCTCGTCCAGGATGATGATGATGATGAGGTTTATGATGGCGGCGGTGCCTTTGACGGTGGCTCGGATGTTGGAGCGCGCCGTGGGGTTGCTGCTTATGTGCAGCGCCGCCTTGATGCTGATACGATACAGGATGACGCCGAAGACGATGACGAACGTCACCGTCACCTGGAGGGAAAGGAGAGCGTGGGGTTGTTCCATCGGGTGGTGGAATGTGGCAGCTTCATCAGGCTTTCACATGCATCATGGCAGTTATCAAATGGTTTCATATTTGCATATGAAAGCAATAACTGCTGTATAACATTGGCATTAACATGGGGTCAGACTGTGGGTCTGACTGTGATCAGGTCATAGGTTTAAAAGGTTTATGCATTTCTATCCAGAAAGTTCTCTTTATACACTGTTACATGCAAAATATCCAGAAAAAGGTTAAATAATTTTCATATCAAATCTGAAACATTTTCTATCATTTCTAGTTGCATTTCTATCTTTGTGATTATTCATCTATATCTGGGACTGTCTATAGGACAGTGTTTATCAACCCTAATGTCCCAGCTCCAGGACCCCTGATTCAGATTAATTTATCCGCTCCTCACCTCTGCAGGAGGCTGATAACGACACATTAATCTGAATCAGGGCTGCTGGAACATGAGAAACACTGATTTAGTAGTTATAATGTGGGGTAAGAACAAAATATGCTATTTAACATGAAATCTTAGCTTTTGAAGTGAATGCATTATGGTTAAATGGGAATTTTTCTTGATATTACTACGACATTTTGAGCAAAATCTTTCCTCCGTCATCACTTTACTTGCAAAAGTCTCTGGCAGGTTCAGCTTTTATCTGACACACACAAACCACAATAGTGAGACAGCAATTGAAGTTGCTGCCAAATGGCATTCCATCTAATATGCCCATGGTAATGTTGAGGGATGAACCAGGGAGGGAGGGACATACCTTGCTAAAAGGGAGACACTTCTGCTATGTTTTTATAGATTGGTGAGGCTTTTAGTGCCTGCAATTAATTTTCCAAAATACTATTTACTAATAGTTAAATCAATTGCAATAGCTATTAGTAAGAAAGCCCTTACAACAGGTTTCTGTGCTTTTCATCCATTTGGTTTTCATTTTCTAATATTCCTGTCATTCAAGAAATAGTGTTTTGTTGTGTGAATTTGGGAGTGGCTCTTGGTGGTTATGCTCTTTTTTGGGGAAGATGATGTGGAAACTCACCATGAAGCCCATCATGACCACGGTGGTTAGGTAAGCCGGCAGTCTGTCTGTACACGTCAGCTTCACCTTTTCTTCCTAAAAGGTGACCAAAAAAATACAGCATTAAGTTTCAACAACAATATCCCAATAAGAAAAATGAAAACAACAACGTGATAGTTAAAGGGAACAGGAGTAATGCAAGTTAAGTCACGACCAAAGTGAATATAAGCCACACTGTAAGACGTTATAGGCCTGAAAAATGCTTCACAGTGGGGAGTTTTGCACAACGACATTAAGAAATGAGCATATCTAAAACGTCCTCGGCTGTGTGATAGACCAGTACGGACTAGAGATCGTCTCATGTCATGTCTATGGCGCCTTTATGTCCCGGTGCACAGCTGCACGCATCACACAGCATAAGCGTACAGTCACCAAAGCTCCAGCGGAGCACAGCTAATTCCTCCCCGAGCTATCACGCCACGTCCATGTCAACAGAAAACAAGGTCAGCACCCTCAGGCCCGACAGATACAAACCAACCGTGCATATTCTGCAAAAAAAAAAAAAAGGAGTTTCCTGGCTACCGGAGCTACATGTGTTTAACTGATGAAAAAACAGCATTAACAACCATATGCTGAAACTTGTCGGAAGGGGATCGGCACCCTTTGCTTATTAAAAACAAGTCTCTACAATTCATCAGCATCATGTTGATGAATCTGTCCTTAAACCTGCGTCCTCTTTGTGTCCTGAGCGCTTTCAGTTTCTTGAGGACTTGCGTGTTGCTGTGGCTGTCGGCTTATAAGAGTTTAATTAATTCATTTTCATAGTAGAGTTCATCGGTTTTCTAAGTGGTAAATAGATTAATTTGTTCTACTGTGGGTGTGGATGCTTTAGCTGGTACAAACCTTTTAAGTTCCATGTGTCTTTTTTGTGATACTAACATATAAAAGAGTTTTTTACATTTTACATCTAGTTCTTTGTTTCTGGATGCTAACTCCTGGACTCGCCTCCATGCTGGCACACAGGGATGTCACGCGACTTTTTGTTGTTTTTTAACTGAAATCATGTCTCAGATTGAATAAATCCTTGATGTCACGTCTTCTAGATATTTTAGAGATCTTTTAGACACAGATGGACCCAATGTTTGATTGGCTGTTAATAACAGTTTAGCGCAAGACATCTGTCCCACTTCTTCTAAACAAACTGTGGTCCAACCTCTCTGATAGACGCATCTTGATAATTATGATCTTAATCATTTTGGGTCAGTTTCTAAACTTCTATTTTCAGAAGAAAATCTTACAAAAGGTGGTAATAGCCCAGTTTTGAGCTTTTATATCTTCTTGCAATCTGCCTGAGAAGTTTAAATCGGGTTTCAGAGCTTCACTAAGCTCAGAAGCATTTCTGCTTAAGGTAACCAACAATCTTCTGTTAGAAAGGGGCAGAGGAGAGAGTGCAGTCTTAATTCCTTCAGACCTCAGTGCAGCCTTTGATACTGTAGGTCATTCATTTTAGAAGCTGGGTTGGCATTAGCAACACTGCACTTACTTGGTTTTATTCCTGATTTTTAGATAGAAGCTTTGCAGTCACCACAGACCAGTTTGCAGGGCTTTGGCCGGTTTTAGGCCAGACACATATGGGGTATATCTATATTTGTATCAGATTTGACTCAAATGTTGGGAAAAAGCTGTTTCTAAAAAGTTCTGAAAGCATTTTCAGAGACAGGAACCGGTCACCCGTCACTGGATGGAGCATGAATGAATTAAAAACAGCCAAAAAATGTATCTCCGGTCTTACCTTTGGAGCCGATTGATCCTGCCTCATAGTTTTTTGCATGACCCGGAGCTCATACTCTGCTCGGTTGTGATCCTGCAAAAATAAGCAATGTTTTTTGTCACTTTCACAGGCACGGCTGTTTGAGTTTGAAACAGTGAGCGAGAAAAGACAAAACACCAGTGGCTCTCAGAATGGAGAGAGATTCAAAATGTTAGATGGGTGCATGAAGTTTTGCAGGATAAAAAACTGTTTGAGTTGAGCAAAGTGTGGTTAGCGAGAAAAGAGAAAAGTGCATCTATTCACCATGAAAGGACTAAAGTGGAACGCATCAAAATCAAGCCGTGGACACTAAAATCTTTGTCTATTAAGTGTGTTCATTGTTACATTTTTCAGTGGAACTTTAGATGTGAGGAAGCCTCTAAGTGCAGGCGCAGACACGCTGGTTTGCTATCAGGTCTTAATGGGTTTAAAGATCAGTTCGTACGCAACTGACCGAGATAACAGTGGAAGTGAACCGGCCAGCTGAAATATGTTCTGTGGAATTATGACCAACGTGACCAAAATGAGACGGCCGATATCAGTTTTTTCAAGTGACTACAGAAGGTGATTGGTGTGTACGAATTTGTTTTGGTAATATGTGCTGTTAAATATTTCATAAAGCAATCTCCACAGGACGGTAGGCGTGATTAGTGTTGCTGTCAAATAATCCTTTCAGGGTGAGGAATGCGGTTATTTTCATGTCATTTGCAGGCAGAAGTGAATGAGTGCCAACGCATCAGTAATGCGGCTGCAGTGGACCCTGGCGACTAAGGAGGGGGATGCACGATGAGAGGAAACTGGCCGAGGGGGTGCAGGATCATTTTTGGCCAAGAAGGGGCATGTGTCACCCTAATGTAAAGGCATTCCAAGGAAAAAGGTTTTAAGCTTTGAAGAAGGAACTCATCAAAATAGGGAAATTACATTTTCCTTTCATTAAAAGTGGTGTTTTGACCTGTCAGCAAGACCAACTGGACACCATCAGAATCAGAGCAAACTAAAGAAAATGCAGGCAACTGTTTGTTTACAGCTCTTTAAAAAAAAGAGTATCTTGCATTATGTAAAATATAGAATAAATAGACACAAGAAATGTTGCAAAGAAAAACAGACACGGGGAGAAGTGTCCCCTGAGAGCGGTAGCTGTCAGGCTAATGCCAAATGACTAACAGGAGACCACAGCATCAGGATGAACCCGGAGGAGCGGAGAGCAGCCTCTGGGTAAAACATCGCACAGTACCAAAGCAGCAAGGACGATGTCAAGTACAAGGACCTGAGGCAGATTGTTAGGCACTTTTGAGGGATAGAAGTGTTAGATAACGGCGGCCGCAGCTCGGAGCTGAAACGGTGAGTCAAAAAAGAAGGTCATTTTGAGTTTAAGAGACATAAACAAAGCAAAATCCAACCTTGTGTTCCTCCTGCGGAGTACATCACACACATAGAGACAGAGGGGGAAAAAAGTCAGTGTGCGGTCAGCGCCTCAGATAAAAGCATGTCACTTTAACACTTTTACAGAAATTAGATTGTTTTAAAAAAACTTTAATAGAAAAGGCTGCAATGCTCTACTTCATTATGATTAAGGCAGAACATCCAGTGCTGATGGCAGACTCTTAGACATACAGCGTGTGTGGGAATCACTTTGTTAAGGGCTGACTCACCACTCATAACGCAGCAGAGACAGTGGAGGTGCATACATATTCATACTGTGATCGGGGCTTTTAAGTTGGACAGCCTTCTTACATTGCCAAAGTGGAGCAAGAACAATATCCACATCAATTATTCGATCGTGCTGCTAAGGGCTGAAAATATGCCACACATTTTCCTCAACGCGAAGGCTGTACTGCATGACTATTGCTAACCTCTAACCTGTTGACAGTTTCCATCTGTTGTTGCTCAAACTAAAAGGACTGAGTACATTTCAGTTAATGCCTTTATTTTGTTACTATTGGGCAGGAAAATGCCGGCCTGATGTTAGCAAAAGGCCAAATTGGTAAGGTGTCATTTTAAAGGGCATCTTTTCCAAACAAGACGAAGTATAAGCCGTATGTCTCACCCTGAGGAGTTTGTCTAAGCTTTTTTATTTATGCCCAACACCAATTTTTACTTAGAATCTCACATGGAAAAATAATTCAATTTATTTCAAAGAAATAAATCTGGAGGAATTTCCTGGAAGAAATGTTCATTTTCTACATACTGTATAGTAATTTCATAGTTATCTTTTAAATAAATATTTCACCTTGTTATATTTTTATATTTAAAGTTTATATATTCCTTTGTCCTATATACCTGAGTATATAGGACAAAGGAATGCAATTTCTGACACATTCTTTTTTTCCCCTTTACAATAAATTTTCTACATTCACTTTACAGGGCAGGATATAAAGTTATAAAGATTTTTTTTTAAAACTAAACTAAAAAAGGAACTGTAAAGACTGTAATCCAGATCAAGCCTTGTTCCAAGTCTGCCACACTACAGTGCGGATTTATAGTACATGGCTGGAGCTCATTATTTGAAAAAAATGTCCTAAGAACTATTATATATAAACTCGCAAATATGTAAACCAGTTAGTATGTCCTAATAAATATTAACTCTGCAGCATTCTTAATTAATCGAGAAGAAGGTGCACTTAATTACATCTACTGTATGCGTTTCTTTGCACAGCATGCAATTATACCATTCTATGTACACAATGGTTAATATTATTCCATTATATGACTGTATGGTTCACCATATTGACTGAGTTAAAGAAAAACCTCATTACCCAATATAAACTGCTAATATGCTTTTTCACATCCCAAATGTATCATTACGGTATAAATGATCATGGTATTAAAGAATAAAAGATTAACTGAATATCTGATTTGATAAATGAAATAAAAACACACAAATAACATTTGTAAAGGTCAAATAAAAACTTTAAGAAGTAAAAAAAAAAAGGAAAGAAGTTCAGAGAATGTCAAAAATCTGGTAATGATTTGCACGGACGTGCAGGTTTGTCTCACCTCCTCCTCCTCTCCGAAGCCTGTCAGGTCCCAGGCGTAGTTGAGCCGCATCTGACGCCTCTTCCAGTGCTCCATAAAGAGAACAGCTGCATCAAGAACAAAGAAAAAAGGAACGTTCATCTCACTTCCCTCTATGAATGAAACCAGATGAGGACTGAACATTGGAGGTTACCTGCTTCCATCAGACTATTCACAACCGTGCACATTCTCCACATATTAGCAGCACAAGCCTTATAAACACTGAGTATTTTCAGGACGAATACAAACTATTTAGTCTGGACTTTTTAAACAGTTGCTGCCTGTGCATGGACTTCATGACAGTTTTAATTTTTTTAATGAAGTGTGGATGTAACAAGGCCGAATGTGATTCGGATATTAGATATTGGAAATGCCACATATTAATAATAAAAGGGGAAATAAGAATAAAGCTGAAAGTATCCGCATTTGCACTCCCTCACTCCGATACAGGCAGTAAGTGGAAAGCAACATTTGCTCTTACATTTGCATGTTTGGCTGATGTAAACGATCAGAAGAACTCCTTTGCATTTCCACAATCTGAATGGCTCACACCTACTACTCAGATACTTCTGGGCCTGTTCTCTCTGATAGAGGTTCTTAGAAAATCTGAAAATTATTAGTGACTGATTTTCTGCTCAGTACTTTTAGGGCATTTTCACATGATGCAGTTCTTTATGTTAGCTTAGCTGAGTATGAAGAAACTTGTAAAAAGCCCAATGAGATGGCTTTGTATGGCAGCCAGCTACCAGAGCACCAGATTACAAACACTAATTGAATCTATTCAAAATTGGGAGGAAAAAAAAATTGGATTAAACATTTGCGTGGCGCTAAACTCGGCGTGCAGACGTGTTGTGCTTTTCTGCCTTCTTAGGTCAACAGCAGAGGAATGCAGGTGGCAGACGTGCTGTGACTCGGTCAGACATCGGCTTCATCTGAGCCCAGAATGCTTCTCTGGAACCAAGCCCTGCTGCTGCGAACAGATGGCAGCAAGGTCTGGCAGGACATCAGAGAAGGCCGTCTTTCTCCTAACTCCCCGATCCGCATTGTATATTTCACGCAGTAGTCGCTAGATCTGAAAACAAACTGGTACCAAAGATGTACGGAACAGCTAAGAAGTAACTGCGTAAACTGGGACTGACCAACAGATAGGGGTGAATCCAATATTTGGGAAGGTTCTCCATGTTTAATAGTCTTCGGTGTTATGCTGAACGGGGCATCCTTACCCCAGAGGGCCATGAAGATGGAGAAGAAGACGGTGGCGGGGTTGTCGAACAGGTGGCTGGCTCGGGCCGTGCCACACGCCGTCACCAGCTTCCAGTAACTACAGGCCCGGTCGCACAGCGGGCACATGGTGATGTTGTGCCTGGAATCGCAAATCTCCATACTAACAAAAGAAAGAGAATGAGAAAGAATATGATTTACTGGGTAAGCAAAAAAGCTGAACATAATGTCCATACAGCAGAATGAGGAAATAGATTAAGTTCTGTGTGTTTTTCAAATCCAGCAGGTGTCTGATTCTATACTAAAATAAGGATATAGAGGTTAGCCTGTGTCTTTGCCTGTGATGCACTGTAGAGATCCGGATAAAACCGGCTGTATTTGGCAGTTTAGAAAATCTAACTCATGTGCAGTGCATTGCAGCTCAGTGCAAACAGAGCAGAAAGTCACTGGTTTAAAATCTGGATTTCCTAACAGCTGCTGTGGCTTCATGACATTGCCCAACACAAACATACTTGTTTACTGGTTTGTAAATGATTTTGTGTTGCCGGTCATATGAAACTTTTGCAAGATTTCATGTGAACGGGCGGAGCCGTTTTGGAAGGAGTGTTCTAAACCTGGTGTTTCACACGAATGACACAAACATCCTAGTCGTCATGGTATCAGACAATAAAGCAGACTGTGTTAGCCTTTAGAAAATCAATCATGAACTGTGAAGACTTCTTCCACAAGGACAAAATGAGGGTAAGGCACAGCATTTGTGCACATGTTTTTTAAATAAAGTTTTTGTCTGACTTTTTAAGATCTGAAACTATAACTGATCTATAATTATAACTATAACTACAACGGAAACTAAGGAAATTCTGAGCAGACATGAAAGATTTTCCATTTAGGCCAAATGAGAAAGAAAGGAATGTATCTTTAGATCATGAAAAAGGTATTTGTGTGGTTACCTAGGTATGTTATCATCAACAGTGGCGCAGCCATAGAGGAACACGATGACTCCCACAATGGCAGCAGGAATCAGCATCTGAGTATAAACCCCTAACCAGGCAAAATAGAGCCCGACCTTCTCCCCAAAGTACTTCCTGAAGGAGGAGACATCAGTCAACACATTACTGGGATGCAAGTCATCAACAAATGACATCATAACTCAGCTGATTGGGTCAGAACTGCAGAACTAAGAGTAGCATCATAGTAGACCTGGACTTCTAGCCACACGTATGTGGAAGAGAGGAACAGACCTGATGAGTCCAATGGGCTGGTACTTGTAGAAAACGCTGTAGCTGGCCCACTCCTCGTACAGCAGCTGTGAAGGAACACACATAAATATCCATAAAAAAAAAAAATATATATATATATATATATATATATAGCCATAAGCTGACACAGACATGAAAACACCAACACAAAGATCTGAGAAAAAATTGAACTGTACTAAAAAGTTATATTCAAATATTTTAAATGAAGCATAGAGAACTATTTTTATTTAAACACATTCACCTGAACCCCATTTGGGAATAAGCGGTTCAGAAAATGGATGGATTTTCACCTAAGTTTGTTTGTTTGTCACCTTCTGTTAAATTAATACAGATACATCCCTGTTAATCTTTTTTATAGTGTGCAGCATATGTTATATATGAATTATATGTATTCAAGGGGGAATAATTCTACCTGACCAGCACGGTTATGGAAACAGATCAACACGTCTGTGTGTGTGTCACTGCATGTTTACACACACTCCCCTGCTGTATAACCTCATTTACAGTTATCATGAAAGAACTGCCGGCATTACCAAGCCGTGCACATGTTCCGAGCCGGGTACCAGCAGTCAAACATCACGTAAATCACTGCGAGCTTGCGGATGATTTTCACACATAATTTCCCACTTAATTCACAGGCTGAGCAACAAGCCACAAATGAAGGCTTTTAATCACAGGGGAGACAAACCAGTGGAGGATTCAGAGGGCAGATTGAGTCCGCGATGAAATAATACTCTACGTTTCACATTAAATCTCTACTCATATTCCCATATTCTCAGAGGAAGCCAAGTTCTTCACAGTGCGGACGTGGAATTGTGTAATAAGAATAGGTCTTTTGAAAACAGCTGAAGCTTTTCTGATGCTTGAGAGGGACTGAGGGGAAATTACTGTGCTGTTGCCTTAGCTACACAGCCTACATTATCATTAGGGAGAGTATTAGCGCGCGAGGGGGTTGACTTCAGACTCATGAGCAGCTCTCAAAAAAACAGCATAGTTAATTACATTCTTGCAAACACAATGGAGGGCAATGACTAAAAAAAATAGACATGTATATATGTATTCCTGGATAAATAGATTGTTTCATCCTGCTGTGAACACAGTTTATTTGAGGTAAAACTAGGAGTCATTAATTGAAAAGCAGAGGTCCAGTACATCTGGTACTAGAATCATTCAAAAGCTTTCTTTTAACTGACTAATAAATAATCTGCAGTACACAGGCTCAAACCATTTGTGTCTAACAGTCTGATTTATACTTCCTACAAGTCAATTTGCTCCACTTACCTTTCTGTCGTTAGGTTCCGCATTCGCTCCCTCGATGTCTCCCTGTGACACACACACTTGGTTTGTTTCGTTTTTTGGTACTACTACAATTTCAGGAACAACAGATCAGCTAAAGGGCTCCATTTTCAACTCTTTTTCATGCATAATGTACATCCTATTTCTTTTTACTCATCTAATTCTGACTGAAAATGTCAAATTGCTGTCTCATGGGCGCGTGTGTGAAAGGTTTCTAACACAAGACCCAATCTACTGCATCATCCTGCAGCTCAGGGCTGAGATGGCAGTAAAGAACCAGATTAATCTAACAAGAGCCAAGAACTACGTTTGCAAAGTGTCGCAGAAAGCTGTGCCATTTGACGTGTCATTATATCCTGTCGCATGTGTGATCAACATAACATTTCTTATTCATGAGATCTTAGAGGAACTCCATTTGTAAACAAGGCTATATTTCATTTTGTTAAAGCAGCGGAAAGGTAAGAGCTCCTTTATAACAGCGCACGCAGAAATGGAACGGTATTTATCATATCATTCTTCAACTGTCAACGGCTGGTAGGCAGCGCTGGGCGTAAGGGGATGTCGGTACTCACGTCATGCAGAGGATAAGCAGACGTGTAGACGCCGTTGGCCAGTAGACTGGTGATCCCTGTAACGCAGAGGATTATTTAAATCAAGGAGACGACTGACACAGGAAACCCTTCAGGGAGAGTTAAACCAACACGATGTCATTTAAAATTTTATGCAAAATATTGTAGGCTGAAGTTTTATGTTCGTGAGAGCTAATCAAAAGAATCCCTTTGGCTATATTCTGGCCATCACTTAAGAGCCAAAACTTGGACATGATGGGGCTGCTGTCATCTGTTCGTCTTCACTTATCTACAGAAACATTTAACTTATAAATGAGAGCGATGAAGATGACAGAATTGTGCATGGGACTTCACAAAAAGTAAATTCTATCAGATCTATGCAAACAGCAAATCTGTACAGTGAATTTCCTCTCATTCAGTAAAAGCTTTTGGGTATAGCGTGTTAATCTGTGGAGACAGATACAGCTTTACTGTTTTGATATTGCCACTGGATATTCAGTCCTTTTAAACATCCTGTTGGAAGTCACTGGAATGGAAGGTGATGGGCTATTTCTCTCAGGACTTGTATAATTAGATCTATTTGAATTGAATTGAATTAGTTTGAACAGGCACTTCAGTTTGAAATAATTCTAAATGACATCTTAAGATAGCTGCTTTATTTGATTGTAACTAAATTATTCTTAAATATTACGAAAAGAAACTTAGATGAGTTGCATATCCATTTAATCTATTTATTTTTCTATTCAATTACCCATGGAGTATTTTTCTCTTGTGCATCTTGTCCTCTTCAGTACTTCATAGACCTGGCAATACAAAAAAACACATTGAAAACCAAAGAGTGTTGCAGTTTCACTCTCAGAAACAAGAGGACACTGGTGACAAGCAGAAATTTAGCTGTTTCTTGTTTCATAAGACGAGTGAGTGAGTGGTGCGGATGAAGCGGTGAGTTTAATTTGTCTTCAGAGAGGGTTTGATGTACAGACAGCTCAATATAATTAGATTGGCGAGGGTGGAAACACAGCCAAAAGCAGAGACCTGCTGTGATTGAGGTGTTTAATCTAACAAGGCATAGTCAATCACATCATCTCCTCATTAGAAAAGCCCCCGGAAACCCATGTGTAGGTGTGACTGACTCCGAGCATGCACATGCAGAAACACATGACGAGGAGCAACTCTTTTGGATAGAAAGGAAGAGAGACCTAATAGGAAACAGTGGTGCGTTGTAATGGGACACACCCTTATCAACCCATTCACTGCACAACGTACTTACTATTGAGCTCCGGGTCTTCGTGTCAAAGAATTTGTCTCTGTCAGACAGATTGAATCTGGCAAAGCAGAGCATAAACAGAGGTCTTCAGGTTCAGATGCATGCTGGGGAATGTGTTAAACATACTGTTTCCTACAGAGTGCACACGTTAAGCTGCCAGTTGTTGTGTATTGCCGCAGAGAGGAAGAAGTTTTCGCTAAACCGCTGTGTTAGCTGTCGGCTATCGCTTTCAGTATCCACTGTGTGTGTCAGACCGGTTTGTATTTGGGTTTTGAAAGGATTTAGAGTAGCCCCCCGGTACGGAGTCAGCTCCTTTCACTTTGCCTCACACATTTCCACCTCAGCGAACACTTAAAAAGCAACATAACACGGACCGTTTGTCGAGGGACACTTGAAGACACAGTCTGTCACCACTTGAAAGATCTGGGAATCTGGGAGTCTGACCGCTGACCGTCTGATTGGCAGGCAGCCACACTTCCTCCAAAGCTACAGGCTCAGACACCTGTTCAGCGTAGAGTCAAACCCAGCCAGAAAGTCACTGAGAACAGTTCCCTGTGGTGGTGATGTGCTGTTGACCACCCTCTGGACACAAACCGTGGTCTGTTGGTCCAGTGACCAGCTGCTGTAGTGTCCGCAGCATGGAGGTCTAACTGTGAACTGTACTAAAAGCACCGGAGTATTCAGGAACACGAGCTAAATCCCAGATCCAGATGAGATAGGGGTTTTTATGAAATGGGTAAATGATGGCATCTTGCTTAAGAAGGTGAGCCAATAGCAGCCTACTAAATATTTCATAATGAGGGATGTCAGAACAAATGATCACTAGTGCCTGATGGCAGATGGATAAGATATTTTTTTGGCAGCAGTAAAAAACCCTTTGAGGGATCCAAATGCCCACAGACACGGCAAGAAAGTAGCTCGCCTGAAATCTGTGAAAATGCTTAATGCTATCGATACCATTCGAGCGAATCCAACTTCCTACAACAATGGATGGGTCCAATCAGAATACACCACCTCGGTCAGTAGTCATTGGGTTTTCCATTCAAACGGCAGCAGAATGTGACGTTTTCTATTTGCTCTTCCTGCCCAGTTCTGGTCAGTTTGAATGGACATCATGATATCTCTAAATGCTCCAAAATCCTAGGTAAAGTAAGATTGTCAAACTTGAGCTTTTTACTCAGGCAGGGGTTCACAAAGTGTGAATGATTGAGACTTTTTGAGATGCTCCTTTTATACCTAATCATTACATTAAACTGTTTCCATTACAACAATTCACTAATGCAGTACTGGAAATGATTGTATTCTGTTTCAATGCCTTGCCCCGGACCCTACTAGGACAATGTCTGATGGTGGTCTTGCACTTTAAGAGCCACATCAAACTATAACTAAGTGTAATCTCAGGGAAATGGCCTGGAGTGTTGGGCTGATGAAGTGATAGAGTGTGGAGGGATATCTCCTGGTAGTTGTTAGTCAGAGCAGTAAATATAGCCGCTCACTGCCCACTCTCTCCTTACATCCCGACATACGGGGAGTAAGACATTCTTCTCTCAGCACTACATATGAGAGCACTTTTTGCTAGCTGGGAACAAACAGGAAGTGTGCCAGAAGTCGTGACTGCTGTGTATTCTTCATGTCGTTTTTTATTCTAAATATTGGGGTTCTTCCTTTCAGCGTTTCAGTGATCAACCACATTATTGATGCTAGATACTAAATAAATTATGTGCATTCCTCCAAAGACTCGGTGTCACATCGTTCTCAGAAATGACGTCTTGTATATGCTGTAAATGTAATGAGGACTCAACACAAACATCACTAAAGAGCAGCTGCAATGCGCAGAATTCTTGATTTCCACACTTTTATACTGACTCCATTGCAGGGCAGATCATTGTGCACGATGGCCTGTGTGTTTGAACCGCATCAACACAACCCAAAGTAGAGCACTCCTCCAAAGTGTCACAAAATTCTGACAAAATTCTTCAAAGTGGCAGCAAAATGCAGCGACATGTAGGTTTTTCTGTCACATGGCATCACATCTTAGGTTCCTCTCACAATCCTTTTATAGCTACATCCAATTTACACACATCAAACAGAAGTGTTCAAGTCTGATTTTTGCTTTCGGTGACTTCTGACAGAAAAGGAAGAGTGAATTTTCACCAGTGAATTTAAAGGCCTGGCTGCTGCCAGTAGTTAGTGACAGCACGGCCTCGGTTGAAAATAAAACACAAAGGCCGAAAAAGAGCTTAGAGACGCTCTATGGCATTGACAGTAATCACAAATGTTGAGAATAGAAGAAGGTCATTGGTGTAATCGTGTTTAGAGCAAACACAGACCGTATGGGCAGAAGGTCCGAGATGTTACTCACAGATGCTGCTTCTCTCTAGAAAAGGGATGAGACAGGAATTTGACGTTTTCTGGTTGGTTGGTATCCACGTCCGGGTGGAGAGGAGTTGTCACTTTGTGAATGAACAGTCGGATCTTCTCCACCACATTGCTGCCTTGTTTGACGTTATAATCCTGCAGAGCAAACGGGACGTCTGAGCTCGGTTTGGAGTAACTGTTTTATAATAGTTTGTTACAGAAACCCAGTGATAGACACAGATTCTCGGAGATGGAGTGAGAAGATGCATCTTTACACTTACCGTATCAACGATAAGCATACCTGTTAACACATCTGAAAATAGTCTACCACCACACAGATTTCTCACTGATGGGGTTAGTTTATATAATTAACAGTAATTGTGAGGCAGATAAGGAAGCCAGGCAAATGCTTTCATACAAAAGACACAAATCTGAGACTGTGAGCAGGAAAGATGCTTAATGACATGTTAGAGCAACAGGGCTTTGTTACATAATTTTATATAGGGGGGGCAACAGTAAACATCCTTCGATCTTTCCCTCTAAGCTAAGAAAAGCTGATACCTTTCTCGTTGGCATCTTGAGTTTCATGAATTCAGCCTCTCGACACAGAACGTTCCACGGGGCATGGATCTTCAAGAAGCCAACCCCAGGAATTTTAGTCTGAAATACAAAGAACCACATTACAAACTTTTTTAAAATGATTGATTCCAACATTTTATTGGTTGAACGCACTACAAATGAGGACCGTATTGGTTTAAAACTTCTCTTTCACAAAGAAACAATGTTGTGTTGAGGGTTAACCATTAGAGAAGGCTGAAAGATTCCATGAAAAGGGTCTTTTAAATACAGCAGATCCTCGCACATAATTCTTTCTGTGTGCTTTGAGAAAATAAGCCACTCCTCCTCTTTGCATACATGTCAATGTCTCTGCAGCATGTGTGTTATGTAAAACCACTCAAACATTGCCACATTTGCACTGAGTTGCAAGTCCCAACAAGCCGACTTATAATTTAGAATCTGAGGATTTTACATCACCAAACTGCCACCTGAGACAAAACAGACTGTGCACACGTGTAGAAGCGTGTTTTTTTGCAAAAGGAACTGATTGATCAAGTAGTCTCTTTGGCCCCTTGTCCCATTCTAGTTGTTGTCCAGGAAGTTAGTGCCCATGAGATTTAGAGCACGCATGTCAGCAACTGAGTGGGTTTTTGCCTTGTGGGGAAAAGAATGACCTACTCCGCTTCTCAAAACATTTCTTCATTGTTTCAAAGATGTCTCTGAGAGTTCTTTCTTTTTCTTTTTTTTTTCCTGGGGCAAAATATTGCCGGCTTCCCGAAAGACCAGACGACTTTGGATCGATGGAGCCTGCTGATTTTTTCCTTTTCAGCAGCCCGGTCTGAAAAATCCCAGGTTACTGTTCACTGAACGGGGCCGGATCAGACGCCAAAAATGGAGGCTGACCTTTCAAATTCCTGTGCTGGTGGTGGACGACGTGTGTTTTACTGAACACGTGCAGTTGTCGCCTCCACAACCCCCTTTTCACTCTTGCAATTACTCTTAACCCTTTAAACCCTGATCCAAGAATAGAACAAAACAGAAAATGACTTTTTTTTTTGTTTGAATTCCTTATTTGGCCTTTTAACAAAATATGTAAAAGGAAAAAAACTGAAATACTTTTATAATATTAATCATTTATTACTATGCGATAAGTCAAGATTATTTTTTGTGTAGTCTAGGATTTTGAGCAAAGTTTTTACCATTAAATTATGCAAAAGGTGTCAGAGGCAAAAACATTTTAGAAACCGTATGAATCAAATATGATACATTTGGCATTATAGGGTTAACCTGCATGAGCCTGAAAACGTGATCCTGAATGTATCCCAAGTATACGTTCAGCATATATCATTAAGTTTTACTAAAATCTGCTGTCTTCTAGAGTACTAGCTCTCACATTTCCTACTGTGCTTCTCTTCCACACAGAGGACCTTCAAGTCAGCACGGGTACTGAGAGAAATATGGTTTTAATTTCATTACATTCTAATTGAGGCTGACCTTGTTACATGGATTTATCGGGTTAGTTTTTGGGGTAACATCTTTTAATGTTTTATTTAAAAAGTTTAATTTTTTATGTTTAATCTTACTGAGTTGGCATTTTTCAAAGACAAATCTCTTTTCGATTTTCAGCAGATGTGAGCTGTCACTGTTCTAGCTCCAGATCATCTCAGCCATGTCATGTACATTATTTGAGTCATTTTTTCTTGTGGAAAATGTGACTGAAGTCAGAAAAATGCTTTTGCATTTCACAGCTCATTTCAATGTTCTCTTCATCCAAAAGACAAATTCTCTCACCCCAAATGAAACGAATAGATCTAACAAGGCCAGGCTCGATAAAAATGTAATCAAATTAAAAGCCATGTCTTTGTCAGTACCTGTGCAGTCACATTGTGTCTTTTACCCCGACGTAAATCCCATCCTTCCCTTTTTTCTTTTATTTTTCAACATACGAGTAAATCTGCTGCCTAGCTGATATAATGCACTGAACACCTCCTGTTGCTAACTGTGTCCACCATCATGCCTGTGTCCATATGTCCAGCAAAAGCATCTGTTTTTACATCCACTGACACTGCTTCATTCTAGTCTACCAAGAGCTGATCCATCAGTCCAGATTATAATTGCCTTTAATAACCCATTTTACTCTTATCTAATCCTGTTATTTTTTTATTTATTTTTTTTCTTTTTTTCTTTTTTTCTTTTTTTCTTTTTTTTCCCTTTTTTTT
>JABUIW010000203.1:390043-409609 GCA_013363375.1 Menidia beryllina
AGACTAAAAAAATCCAATATTCTTCCAATTTTTCTTGGATCAGGCTTTAAAGGGGTTAATGTACAAAACCATACAACCTTGTGATACAGAAATCCGTTTTTCTTTTGCAAAATGTTGAGATTACTATTTTTTCACTTACAAGTCTACATGCTACCAATACTAATCCCACCACCAGGGCAGGACCTCCTTTTCATAGTATCAGCAGGCATTAAGCAGTGGGTGCAACCTGAGTGTAGCATCTTGCTCAACAGGAGTAAAAAAAAAACCCTACAAGCTTACGACACATTGCCATGTATTATACCTGGACCAATCCCACTCCATACATGATCGTTCTTCCTGTGTGTTTGGCTACATATTGCACCATATAGAGACTCGAAAGGATAAGAACATAAGCCTCACAGATGCCCATTTGTTATTCCATTAAACTGTATTTAGAGCTCTCATAACAAATATTCACTAGCTAGACTGCAGGACTTCCAGAACCTCTACACTGTCATTATATCTGATTACGACAGTGAATCTATCTAAAGAGGCCTACAATCACAACCTCTGTTTGACCAAATAATTTAAAGCTGTAGAAAATACGGAAATGACATTCAGATATCGAAGTAAAATTTGAGCAATCAGGCGTGGAAATCGAAGTTTTAATACATTTTTAATAAAACTGGCTTGATATTTGCCAGTTGTCTCAGATGAGGATGAGGAAGTGAGGATCTCTAATACGCCATGACACCTCTAGAAGTGGGTTACGTGAATTGTTGGGTTTCTGTAGTTAACTTCAGAGTAGGGTCTGACCTGATCTGTTTGGAAAGCGCTGTGAGACAACTGTTGTTGTGATGTGGTGCTATATAAATGAAATTGAATTGAATTGAATTCATTTTAATTTTGTAATGTCATTGTCTGAACGTGTGTCTGGCTCTGGCTCATTTACAATCTGTATGAGATTGTTCATTAATGTGCACTGTCCTGATTAAATAAAATAAATAAATAAATAAATAAATTAAGTCGTTACTTTTTACAAGAAATTAAGGCGTTGGCTCGAATTATGAAGAGGAAAAGAGGAAGATTTTTAATAGTAAACGGAAGTAACCTGCTATTGTGTGTAGTTTTCACCAAACTGAACTTTAGTATGAATTTTGCTGTTGTGTGGAGACTTTGGTTGCAAGGCAGACGGCAGCAGTACTCATTCCCCATTATTTAATCTTATGAGACAAGCTCTCCTGAGCCAGTCCTCCTTGTGTCCATCACAAATCATCGGGGCGTGTTAGAGACAAACTATGGACGAACCTATTCAAACTGTTTGTGTTGCAAGTTTCCTGATGTAAATCATTCCACTGACACGGAAACTTGGTTTGGTTAAGGTTCTGATTGGGGTAAGACCATGACTTTATGTTAGTATATGGGATGCTTTCTGGGGACATCTTAAAAAAAACGAAATGAACGTATATTTGGTGAGGCGATGTAGGACCGATAAGATGTTAGCATCATATTTCTGAGTATTCTCATGTGTAAAAAATGCGTCTGGAGTAAATAAATAAAGCTCAAAGCCTCTTCGAAGCTGAAAACTGCTATTTCCTGTGGAACTACAGATTAGGAATGATTCCAATGATTTGAATAAAGCAGAAACTATGCGGGGAAAAAAAAAAGCTTCTCCTCTCTAGAGCTACAAACCAAATGGACGACAGCTCAGATCGTTCTTCTGCGTCTGTGATAGCGAACATGATGAGTGGTCCATGCGAGTGCGTGTGCATACCGGGGGGGTGGGGGGGGGGTACATGGCGCACACACAAATTCACACGCGTGTTCAGCCTTCTCTAAACAGGAAGTAGTCATAGCTGCAAAGGTCGCCGCTCGTTTCTCAGAGGGCAGATGAGGATGTTGTGGTGTATGCCTCACTCACCAATAGAAACTCTTTTCTCACCAAGCTGCCGGAAAATGAGGGTCTCCTCTCCTCTGGGCTTCCACATGCACACAGCCACCCCCACAGATGCATAATGGACACATGCACGCACGCACACACACACACACTGTTGACCCACGATAAGCTCAGAATGACTCAGTTTTTGAGCCTGTCCTGTGTTTCACATTAGGACTTTTCTGCATGCGGAAGCTGAAAAGTGGCGATTGTTTTAATGCTACAGGATCCTTCTGTATTTTGATTTAAATATTCACCGCATGGTGCACTAATGCAAATAGGAAAATTACAAGAGGACACGGAACTTTACACTTGCAATCCAATAATGAAAGAATTGTGTTAATGCAACGTGTGAAGAAGGCCTAAGTGTAAAAAGATGAATATGCTAGAATGTACTGACACCTGATTGCTCAGGACACTCTGAAAAAAGGTGTGAGCTTCTGATGGCCACATCTGTTGATCAGAACAAAACCAGAACAATGCAGCTTGCCTATATGTTTAGCTAAAGTCTGTCTACTATAATAAAGCCCTTCTGTCTGGGTTTTAATGGGCCATACTGAAGGACTCGGGGACTCGGGACCAAAGGATCCTTAAAGGGAGGAGCTTCATTTCTGAACTGGACCACTATAGTTAATCCTATTTAGTTCTTTGGTATTTCCAAACTAAAATAACAAAAATCATGAATGCTCGTCTGCATGTATATTGCCAAGCGATATCAGAATATCATATCCAAGTATTTTATCCAAATGGACTGAGTCTTAGCAGAATATTTACTTGCAAATATCTTCATGGGATAGAATAAACCACTAGATATCCTAAAACACTGCAAATAAAAATAAAATAATGATAGATATAGACAACATAAAACTAATTTCTCAATATACAGAAAATAAATCCATGTCTAAGTAAAGATATGAGCTCTGACCGGTCAAGGTGTGGCCAAAGAACATCTGAAAATGTCCATTCTTTGGACCAGATTCCTTCAGATTGGTATCTTGAGGGTTTAGAGGTCAGGTGAACACCTCAGTTTTGGCATGCTTTCATTCCTTCCTAAACTGCGTGCCCCCCCTATGGAGGGCTGCTGGTTCTGGGCTGGGTTTCAACACTGTGAGGCTGTGGGAGTGACTGGGAGTGACCGTCCAAGTAAAGTCCTTGTGAAGCCCAAGGTAGCTCAAGATGAAAAGTGTTGAAACGGACAAGAGGAGATGAAAAGTAAGCTCGCTATGGCCATTTAGCGGCAGATCGGAGTATATTTACATGACATACCTGCCTTTGATTTCAATTTCTAAGTAACACATCCGTATTGAAAAGTCTTTTTTGAACTTTTCCACACACAAGGTAAAAAAATATTAGCTGCACATTAAGGGTTTGACAATTATGCCCTATAGATATGCTAAAAAAAGCTCTGGAAAAGACACCAACCACCTCAAAGAGGCATGAGTGTTGTTGGAGTGCTAATCAATGATCAGTCAGCACATTTATCTCTTAAAATATGGAACCCCCCTACAGGCAATATATGCAATTGCTTTGTAAAATACTGCTAACGCTTCTTTACCACACAGTGTATGTTAATCTATGTTCTATAACCGCTTAATAAGAAAGCAGCATCTTACTATGGACTCGTTCGTGCCCTTGCTGTCTTCAAAGTCTCTGTCCAGGCTTTTCTCCTCACCAGGGACTGGTAGGTAGTTTTCGCTCCTCCTCATCATTGCAGACTTCTCCTCACAAGGTGATGGGGGCTGAGAAGCTGGCAGGGGAACAGAGAGGTAGATTTGAGATTGGGATCGCAACAATAAAGCACCATACTGGCTGTTATATGGGGTGTAGATTTCACAGTTGAATAATAAAGAACAGGAAACATCTTTGCTCGCCAGAACGTTTCACACGTCTATCGGCAGTACATGTAAAAGGATGTAGTTGCTACCAGTAATACAGAAGCTTTTCATGTGTGGATTAACTGAATATGTGGCCCAGTTCAGAGGTAATGGACAGGAAACAGCTGTCACCGTGACAATGATGGATACCTTGTTCACTCACATATTATATTTGTGAACTATTTCTCTAGAAATGTCAGACATTGATTTTGTATTCTGTTGCCATGCGTCGGGAAAATATCGAAGAGTCTAACAGCTCAGTTCGGCTGAGTATTAGGGAAGGATTCATTGGTAAGTCTGGATTCTTTTAAGGAGAAGAAACGTATTGGACAGAAAATCCTTAGTCAAGAGGCAGAAAGATGCTGAGCACGAAGCATTCTTTTTCTTTTGGGTCCACCTCAGTCAAAAAAGGGCTATAATGTAGAGATCACAGTGAGTCCCAAAGCAAACACGATACAACTGAAGATTTGGGTCTTTGTGACTTTGAAGTAGAATCAATATTAGATTAATTCCCACTGAAAAAAGATGCAACACAGACCTTTTTTCAGTAGGAATACTGAGGGAAGACAAGCCAGTCAGTACTGCAGAAAGCAACTGACTTTGTCAAACCTATGAGAACAATTTCAATGTTTTTTTAATGGTTTGTTTGAGTGTATTTCTTTGCTAAATGATTAAACTAGGATTATATTCAACATAATGCCTAAACTAAACAACGAGATTATCAGTAAACGCGAGCCATTGGGTGTTATGTTCTTTCAAAGCTCCAGCCCGCCCAGATATGATCAGACTTTGACTGCATGGTGTTTGGGGTATGACTGGAAGCTATTTCCACCACATTACAGAAATATATACAGAAATGTCTCAGAAAAACCCACAGAAACAGAACCCCTGAGGTACAGTTTGAATCGAAATTTACCACAACCACCCATTGGCACCTACATACTGTGTTCTTGTGTTGTGTGTAGACCTCTACATGGTGTGCTTGGACACCAAAGACCACCAGTGTTTTTTTTCTTTTCTATAAAAAAGAAAAACTTTTAGCCGTCTCCCTGCTTGTTTTTACAAAAGCTTTAAGATGTTTACATGACAGATTAGGCCTCATGTCAATTTACTACACACACATAAATACACACTTTGCTGTTTTGGAGTGAAGTTAATACTTTGAAATGAAGCTTCTGATGTTTTTACTGTAAAGTTTAATGAGCAAAAGTTTAATGAACTGCTGAACTAATAAAAAAACAACACTTTCTATGGTTTTGTGAATATTGATAGGATTGCTGTACAAATGAAGCAGAGCGTCCAGAGAAAAGGAATTCGGGAAAACCAACATAAAAACTGTTATTTCCTTATTAAACACCTGCATGTGTTTTTCCTCTGATGTTGCTCCAGGACAGAATCCCAACAATTGCTCAAACTGTCTGCTCTTGGCTTCCTCTCAGACAGGCAAGATGACATTTTTTTTCACCATCCCCTAATCTGGGAGCTAACGCTGGCTCAGACAGGACGGTGTCTGGGGTGGCGTGGGCAAAAAACCCACCCCAAAGTCATGACATGTCTTTATCAGAGGCAAACAGCAGAGCTATTTGCTGCAACACGTCCTTCGCGGCAAGTTTCAGCATGTTCGGCACATCCACCATCTTTTGCGCATTTGCGTTAGATTGTGACCATTTTTATATATTTCCCTATACAACTGGGATGACAGTGTCTGACACCTATTAAAAAGAAGTCAAAGTGGTGTGATGGCACAATCCACAGACACAGGTGGCAGGCCACCGTCACCTTACGCGCCCTAGTCATCCAGAGGGGCTTTAAGGGGCATCGCTCCCTGACCACCTGCGTGCGCGCCATTCCCACTGCGCTCCTTGGGGTAAAAAAATTCTCTTACCGAGCTCTTCGGCGTGATCGTGCCGGCTCAAGCCGCCGAGCGGCTCCTCTTGTCGCTCCATCTGGGTTTTTAGGAGGCGCTAAACCGGGGTTCCGGCAGAGAGAGACCCCCGCCGCATCTACTGAGCCGCGGCTCGCTGCGGCAGCATCTGCCCCTCACAGCCGCCAGCGCTGTTGCGTGGAAACGCAGAGCGGAGAGCTTTCCACATTTAAAATAATAAAAAACGGATAAATCCTGCCGAATTCGCCCCCAAAGCAAAGTAATTTCCCAAACGCAAACGTCTGTGGCGCGGTCTAAAAACGGAATGCCCTACCGTCACTGGAGGTCTCTCTAGATGGAATCATTTGCCACAATTAAAATATTGTCTAGGCAAAAAAATGGCTAAACCATTAAAAAAAACAACTATAGCAAACCCTGTCTTCTTTTTGTGTGGGGGACGAATTCTGTCAAAATGACATGATGCTCTTACGCGCAGGATAAAGATAACACGCGGGGAAGGTCCGAGAAAATCGTGCCGAAAGAGTCCCGAAATGTGCTGCTTTCAATTCCCACAGGAAAACAGGGAAACGGGGGATGTTTACCTACCAAAGGCTCAACTCCTAGAAGAAGACTTAGATAGATCTCTTTAAGAGATGAAATACAAAACGCAGCTCCGTGTATTAAACTGAATAATATATACCTAGATAAAAACCAGTTTCTCAAAGTTTAGAACAGCTCACACAACACCAATTGGTACAAAATGTGAAGCTCTTCTGGACTAATTTAGGAAGGAGATGTCCACAGGTTTGGCGCACCGAACAACGTCCAGTTTTATTATTAGTATTGTTGTTGTTGTTGTTGCCTTGGGTTGCTTTCTCTTACTGAAAGTGCGTGCCACATATTTATGTAGTTTATGAACACATCTTAGAAAAAAACTGACTCTTTAAAACATGTGGCCTTATTTACTACGACACACCTGACTCCAAAGACGTATCACAGGCTAAGAACTTGGGAAATAATACGAGAAGTCAGCAGTAATCCTGAGACATGTGTCCCGTTTCTTTTTGTTGACGGGTAGGACGTTTTGTATCCGTCACCACAGCTCTCTGGGGGTGAATATTGCCAGGGGGAAGCCCGAGGAGTAGGCGCCGGGGTTCCTCCGTGGCGCGCGCGTATACGCTCGTAAGTTTTACGGGCCGTGAACGCAGCGCTGTCTTCTGGTTCTGGGCATCACTCCGCCAGCTGGTGCCGCCCACTCGCGCCGGGCTCCTCCGACACAGTGGTCGTTCACTGGAACACCTCCTCGGCTGTTATTGAAGGCACTTGCTCGGGCGCATGTCGCTGAGGCGCTTCTCTGTTTTTTTTTTTTTTGTTTTTTTAAAAAGGACTGCTTTGGACCGTCCTGACGTGCGTAATAGCGCAGCGACACAAACAAACGTTTCCCTCCGTGAGTAGCGTCTTTTCCCCAATATATCATCCATCCAACCTTTATCCGGACACTTTGCGGAGCTCTTTATTTCTTGTTGGAACGCGTTAAATGAGTGCGACGGCGGATTAGTAGAGACCTAAATAAAAGTTATCAGTGCATCACATCACAGCATTTCCAGCATCTGCGCATTTCTAATCCTCGGAGAAGCTATTAGAATGTGATCCCCTCGTAGCTATATTTGAATATAGACGATTACACTTTTTTTTTTTGCTAAGGGCTTTTCACATGGACATATCACGATGAGTCATTACACGGATCTTCCCCCTTCTCACGACAGGCGTCTGTCGCGTTAAAGTCAGCATTTTGTACCGTCTGAGAAATCCCGATCTGCCTTAGTTTTTTTTTTCACATGCGCATCACAGCTGCGGCTGCAATCTTATCTAAAGTAGAAGGTCCCAAACTAAGGACGCACAAGAAGTCCACGAAGGAGCATTTCAGACGTATATAGCAGGCATGACAATGGAAAAAAACATTTACCTTTCCTCAGATTGAGGGAGCCGGTGGGGTGGGAATGGTTGCAGGTCAGCAGGCACCACTAACCTGTTCACTGTCAGGCAGGAGAAGGAAGTGTTTCTGTTATCCCAGGTGAACACTCTCCTCCCATTCCACTATAGTTTCAGGTTCACGTGAAGTCATTGGTGGGTTGCTGCAGTGTGATGGTGTGTGTGGAGATGTGACAGACAAGAGGAGCTGGAACCTGGAGGGAACGTCCTTTTTTAAAACATGCCACCGACGTGCGAGCCCCTAAAAAAGTGCTGCCGCATGTGTTTTTTCAGCATGGCTGGAAGGGCTTTTCAACCTGCTTTTATCCTTTGACAGAATGCGAATAAGAGCTCCACAACATAACATCAGACAGGGGAGTCACCACAGACAGACATTCCTAAAGCAGGCATGTGCGGGCTTGTGCAGATGACCAGGTAGTGTTCCACTGTGCCGAAAACCAAAGTAATGCTTGACGTGTGCACGTCTTTATTATTTCCGCATTACAGGTAAGCCATATCAAAACTGGGAAAAGAGCTCTGGCCCACACAATGGGAAAACTGAGGATAAATACTAAATATTAGCGTGTCTTAGTGAGCTAAAGGAAGTTGGGCAGTGCTTCAGAGAACTGCTGTAGACAGGGCAGTAGCAATAGCAATCATAGCACGAGTATCACACATCAGGGTTGTGTCTCTAAGGGCGTGTCTGTGTGTCCTTAAGTGTGGTCGACTGATCGTTATCACGGCCCTGCAGCAGACGCAGTGGGAATCTGGTGCGAAGGGTGTCAACAGCCTGTGGAATTTTACATGAACTTAGTGTGTGTGTGATGTAAGCAGCCGAGGGATCCGGTGTGGGGGAGGGCGCACCTGTGTTGAATAGGTGTGTTCTAAGCATGCTTAGTCTGCATTCAGAGCAAAACACATCACAAATTTGGAATATTTCCAAAAGGCTGAGCCCCGAACAGTCGGTCCAAAACACACTCGCTCTTTGTTCTATCAACCGATTCACAATAAGCAGCTTTTCTAGAAGAAACCCTTTTGCAAATGATTTCTCTGGTGAGAGCCATAATGAATACTGGCGGAAGAATAATTAAAACTCAAGCTTTTCTGGTGCTGCACGTGAGAATAGGAGCTGGGTTCGGCCTGACGAAAGGGAAGTGTCCATTTGCATGAGCTTTGTCTACCTATTGTGTTTCTCTCTCGTACCAAGACTTTCATAGCCCTGGGTGTTATTTTACACAGACCACACCCACACCTCCAGAAAAAACTCACGTCAGATCACTGAAAGCGAGTTCTTTTCTTAAAGGATTTAATCGAACAGCCACCAATTCTGCTTTGTTTTTATAAAACTAAAGAAACTATTCTGTACGCAGCATGATAATATTTTAAATAGCATGCAGAGTCCCGCTCTGTTTTTTCCTGATCCCCTTTTCTGTACCAACTTTAGTGGGGATTGTGTTATAAAAAATGAGCTCTCATTGCCATTTTACCCTATGGAGAATCACTCTTGAACTTTTTCTTCTTCATCAAGTGTGTGGGGATTTATATGCATGATAATGAGCTACACCTACATCTTTGCCTGTAAGCACAAACTCTGCAGAACTCTCTTTTGTTGGCTCACGTTGCAAAGAAAAAGCTCACTAAATCAATGGTAAAACACCTCAGTGACTGGCCAGGAGAATTATGAGCTTTTCTCCAATAAGCCTTTAAACTAAACATTCATATTCATTGTTCACAGCTTAAACATGACTCATAATTCCTCCCTCTAAACTACCACGCCTACAAGCGACCAGAGAGATGCACCTCATGTAAAGGTTTCCACATTAAAGATGACATCACTCAAGAGTACGGTGCCACCCCCCCAGCTGGAGTTGGAGATCCTTGAATAAAGCATGAGGTCCTAAATAATCTGATCGGACATAAACGGAAAGGTGTCACATTTGCTCTTTGGGCAACCCGCAGGAAAACACACACAGCCGACTTGTTTCTCCACCTCACCTGTGCTAACATCCCCTGAGCTGCCACCGCCTCGCCCCGGCAGGTACAGGCCCCCGCTCAGTCAGGACTGGGAATGGATTCCAAACATTTAGGCTCTTTGAACAAGGTTTTTTTCTAGTGGGCTAAGAAAGGAGCTTGGCAGATTCTGAGTACAAAATCCTTGCTTATTGAGTGGAAGGCAGGTGTAGTGAATACTCCTATTACCACCACCATTAAGGGCCCCAATTAGAATCCAGCTGGAGGTGGAAGCCTTGGAAGACACCATTGTTCCACAGACCGAGGGAGGGGGAATGTTAATTTTGAAGCTATGTTCAATTGAGCCGAAGTTATTTTGTCATTTAAATATATTTGCATTAAGTTGAATATGATTTTGTTTTTATTTAGTTAGGTTTTGTGTTTGTTGTTCTTCTATTATGTTCCTCCCTCATGTTGGAAGCTTGGTGCAGTCCACCTCTATTTAACCAGCCTTGGTTTTGTGTCTGCAGGTCAGTTTGGTTCGTGTTTGTTTGCTGTTCAGTTTACCCCAGTTGGGTTATTTATACGCTTAGTTGTATTGTATGAAAGTATGACATTTTATAATCATTTTTTTATATTATTAAATTGACAGTTTTCTCATTTTTGGAACAGCTTTGTCCTTTATTCAGTCTGGTCCCTCACAGCAGATTTAGATCATGAAGTCTTGAAACACTCAAAACGATACACACACACACACGTACACACTCTATTGACTTGCAGACAAGAAAAGAGTGGATTTTAGTGCAGGGCTTGAAAAGAGATAAAGTGTAACAAGTCTAATCCACTCAAAGAATCGGGAATCCGCAGGAGGACGAGCAGAATGATCAGCCTGTTTGGGACACGAGAGCGTACCAGCCATGGTCAGGTGGATTTGGCTTTCCTGACTGTCTGGTCCTGTCACCACAAGTCTGAGCAGCGCTCTGACTCACAGGAATTTACATGTTGACATGTGATGATGTCACAGTTGAAGCCTGAAGCCAAGCCGGTTGAGCGGCAGCATTCACCCTACCTTTGGTAACAAGAATGGTTGTGATTCCTCAGTGGAACCGAGGTGATCAATGCTGTTGAAGGTATTGCTCAGTCAGACAGAAATCATATTCGGAAAGTCCGAACCCCGTACAGGAGGTGGAGAAAGCAGTTTAACTTCTGCATTTTATCATTTTATCTGCACAGGTACCCTTTGATAGCTGCCACCCACTCACCGGGTTATTGTGTCTTTTTCGGTTTAAAACAATTTAAAGAAAAACAACTAAGAACGTTTAGATGTTGTGATGCAGACCTCTGTTTTTTTTTCTTTTCTTTTTTACAGATTCTTCTTAAGGAAAAAGCAGAACAAGGCTGTGACGTGTGTGGACCTGAGTGTTGTTATTCACACGCTTTCACCGAACTGGAACTGATTGGAAATGTGACAGCATCATGATGAATCAGATCCCAATTGGGTGGAATGCACTCGTTGAACTGCGTTGAGGCGACTTGCGCTGTGATTTAGCACCGCATGAATAAAATCAAAAATTGAATTGCAGCTCTCAAAAAGTAAAACTCTGCCCCGCTGCCAGATGTGTCAAAACACTTCCAGTGGACTCGCAGACTCAAAAAGTTCTACAAATGCAATCGGTTTAACTGTGTAGGAGCTGACTGGTTTGAAAGTGCATTATGTTTTGGTATTAGATTTAAGCCGCTTAAGCCTGCTTTTAAACTCTCTCTTATAACCTTATCATCACCCCTAACTCTTTTACATCTAGATTTACTCCACCTCACCCCAAACCGAAAAGAGCTTAAATTTAGAGATGATGTAAGCATTTATTGTCCTAATTTTCAAAATAATCTTGTCTGCATGACTGTTTGTAACCCAGAAGAACCCAGAACCAGTTTTCTTCTGAAAATAACATTTTTCAGAGAACGCTAACCAAATGTTCCACAGGTTACTTTGGCCATTTTGGGTCCATCACAGAATATAGAAAGAGTCTGCAATTTAAATTGATATACATGTTGTCAATGGACGGTAAATGTTGAGTTGCCCTTTTGCCCCTGAACCGTTTAACCCAAAAACGAAAATATCTTCATTATGTGTCATGGTTTCAGATCTTGCTTGGTGGTTCTGCTCACCTGGTGACTACTCAGTGTCCTCACCTGGACTATTTAAACTCCAACTCTTCACCTGCTCAGATCAGCAGCAAATCTGTCATTTTTCAAAACCTAAACATCAAGAAATCCATTATTTAATGCAATCAGGTGTTTTTTGTCCATTAGCAACACAATCCAACATGCAAGTAAACGGTTAGGGTTAGGGAAGGAAAGGCTTTATAATTCAGTGATGATTTTGATTTAAAAATAATAGCTGTGTTATTTTTCAGAACTCCTGTTTTCACTCGTACACTGACTTCTAACTATTTGACCAAATGCTTTTTTTTGTGCTGTTGAAAAGTAAAGATACACATTGGACTGAAGAGGAACTTATTTTTAGAATCAACTCTTTTACTTACCTGTAAACTTGTGTTTGAGTCCTCATTGTAGTTCATTTTTTGTAATCTTTCGTGTTTCACTCTTAGAAATAATCCTAAACCTTTCTTGGGGCTGTTGTTCCCTTCCTTGTATGATCACCTTAACCTACCTTTGTGTAGGACTATAGCCTTCAGACCTATGACACTTCTGTTTGTTTTAACACTTCATGGTGGATCAGCATCCTTCAGGGACTTCAGAGCAGCTCTGTGCACAGAGGCAGGAACATCTCTGGAGATGACATTTGTTGTCTACAGGTGCTAAAATCTGAGCAACTGATCAGCATCTGTTTCCAGGCTCCAAGACAAAATCAAATTTGTAATCCAGTGGAAATATGGATCTGGGTAATTTATTGTGATTCTTGTCTGAGGATCATAATAAACACAGCTTGAAAAATATGACAGTTTACACATTTGATTAGCTGCATGCTGTGTTTCTATGTTTTGAGTCATTAATGAATAAAAATCTCTGAAATACTCCTCCATGAAACGCAGGCGCTTATAGAGGAACCGTAGCTCATTAACCTGAATTAGCTGAAAATGGATTTTTCTCTTCTAATGAAACCCTGAAGTCTCTTTCGTGAAAGGTGGCTCAAGACCAACATATGCTGGAGGAATAAATGGTGGGGATTGTGTCACAGAAGAGTGAATTTAAGGCGGGTTTATGGACATGTACAATGTCAAATTCCAGCAGTTTGAAGTGATCATTATTTATTTTGTTTTATTTTTCTATATTTTGGAAAAACTCAAATGGCCTGTAATATATGTTTAGTGTCATATGGCTGCTCATGCTTGGGGAGGAAGCCCTAAGAAAGATTCCTAATTCATCCAAATGAACCAAAACACAGCCATTACGTATCTAGTGTCGGTAAGAGGAGAAAAAGGAACACATGACATCCCTTTGCTATCTTGGGGAAAATAACAGTTGAATGGGCATGCCTAGGAATATGATGGGCTCACACAGAAATTCATGGGCATACTCTGTAATACCCTATGTATACCATTCAACTGTCAAAGAGTGTATTCCCATTCGGATTCAGAGTGTTTTTAAATACAATCCTTATTTGAGATATTCAGAGTTGCTTACACTCTGTTTTCCTTCCAAGACAATCCTAGAAGTCTGTGAATGAATGTGTGAGGCAGACCCTTGTGGGAGAGTGTTATCCTGATTAAATCTATTAACGGGGATGGGAGTTTTGTCGTGATATTTCCATAGCAACGGGAAACTTTTCCAACTTGCACTAGTCTCCTGATTATAGCATGAAGGAGAACACATGATAATTCTGATTTTAGAGAGCCGATCAGAGGAAGGTCCATTTCCTGTTGATCCCACTAACGACCGGTTTTCAGCACCCTCTCAAACAGATTAAAAGTTGATCATCATCGAGCTGAAATGGATCAATCAGCGGGCTGCGATTCTAAGCGGAATTTATTTCCAAGCAAATAACCTCTAAGGTAAGCTCTAGATTTACTGATTCATCTCTTAAAGTTTTTTTTTTTTTTTAGAACTTAGACTTTTATTATTTTTGCAGAGCAATGATACAACCATGCATTAAAGGTACATGACACAAATGTTGACAATATGAAGTTTTCCGTAAATAAACATCTTAGTTACAATTGTAGGTTCATCGTCATACAACACTTTGGGAGGAATAGCTAGACATCATATGCCAAGAGACAAACTTGGTGGGTTTATTTACAACAACATTGCTTCTGCTGGCCCCCAGCGCAGGTTAAAAGTGTTTTTTTGAAGTCTTAATGAGTAGGTTATCTTTTCCATTTGATACAATTCCCTTACTTTTTGGACCCATAAGTCATAGGAAGGAGGCTCCAGCTGCATCCACCTTATTGTGATACATTTCAGGGCAGCTGTAAAGAGGACATTTAACAGATATGCTTTGGCCCGTCCTTGCAAACCATCTGGTATAATACCAAGCACCGCAACTGAAACATCCTTTGGTATAACTCCTGGGAAAATATGGTTTATAGTTCTGTACACCTCATCCCAAAAGTTTTGAAGTTTGGGGCATGACCAGAAAATGTGTATATGATTGGGGACCGCTGAGCCACAATTTCTCCAACAGAAGCTTGGTACTTTAGGATCCATCTTGGCAACCACATCTGGGGTCCTGAAATATCTGCTAATAATTTTCCATTTATATTCCCGCCACATATTTGAGTTTGTAACTCTATGAGCCTCAATCCAGACTCCCTCCCACGCCTCGTCAGAGATTATTTTGGCCGTCTCTGCCTCCCATCTTTGTTTTGTCCGAGTGGTTTCGTAAAGGTTCATTGACAGAAATACACTATATAATTTTGCTATAAATTTTTTATCTCCTCCCCCTTTCTGGTAATGGATTAGAAGGTTTTCTCATGGTGTTGGATTTAGTACTTTTTCCCAGTCCTTGTGTGCGAGCAAAAAAGAGCGCAGCTGTAAATATCTGAAGAAATCACCTTTTTGGAGATGAAAATTCCTACATAACTCTTCAAACGACATAAGATTATTTTTGTCGATCAACTGATGAAGAAATGTAAGCCCCTGATCAGCCCATTTAGAAAAGATTTTGTCCAAGAGATTGGGTGTGAAGGATTTAATATGTCCAATGCTCGTTAGTACTGATAAAACTCTCGGTAGCTTGAAAGAAATTCGCACTCTGTTCCAAATGTCAAGTGTGGTTTTAGTCCACAATGGCAGTTCCTTTACTGGGATATCTAAAAATGGTAATACCTTTAATGGTACTGAGCACTTTGCTTGCTCAATGCTGAGCCATCTTGTTTGAGAATCCTGTTGGATCCAGGAAATTAAAGGTTTTAACTGAGCTGCCCAGAAATAGTATTTTAAAACCGGAAGCTTGAGACCCCCTTCCATCTATCTCTTAAAGTTTGATATATCCAGAGTGCTGTAATCTCTGTCTATGTTCTCCCCGTGTATGTGGGCGGGGGTTCTCTCCCTGAACTCCAACTTCCTCAGACTGTAGAAAAATATGCATACACCAAAAATTCTTACTTGCCTCTTTGAGTGAGTGAGTGTGTGTGTGCTCCTGGCCAATTGTCTCCGAGAGGCCCAGTGATGGAAAGGCAACTCATCTTGGGGTGTAACCGCCTTTGGAGGGAGACTGGTGATAAACTTAGAGTTTGTTCCTGCTGATCTTTAAAGGTATGAAGCTGAAATGCTTATCATTAAAAGGATCACTGCACTATAACATATTTTCCTCTAATCCAGTGCATGTGCAGGATATCAAACTCACCAAATGGTGTCGAATGATGTCTGCACCTCTCATACCCACATGGATCTGAGCAGGTGATAATCAGTGATGTGCTTTGTGGGGTGTCAGAGTCAGGTTATCCATGTGTAAAGATATGCTCAACATGCTGAACATGCAGAGTCCATATTTGATTTTCGCATACACCAAAACCACGTAAAGCGGCCATCGCAAACGCAGCCACCGACAGAGAGGAGTTCCGAGGGAGGAAAGACCCCTGGCTTGCCCTCAGATGATCTGTAACTATAATTTCCTGTTATGACTCAAAATAGCAAACTCCCTGAAAGCGGCGGAGCTGCAGCTTGTCTGAGAGAAAAACAGCAGTGCTTCACGGGCACAAGTGTCCCTGACATCTGTCTGTTCTCCGAGTTCAGCCTTTAATGGCTGGCTCGCATGAATCACACTTTTCTAATGGTCTCACTGGACAAGTGCCATTTTCACAGGTGTGATGCCAGGGCTTATGCATGTCTGGGAGAGATTCGTGTGGGAAAAACCTGCTCTCTGAATTTAAATCTGCCATCTTATCACCACCGTTAAAACATTATTTTAGAAGTTGTGTTTATCTCAGCATCAAATTAGCTATTATTAGCTATTATTATTAGAAAATAATCAGTATCAGAATCAGAACTACTTTATTAATCATTTTCCGGTGTCCAAAACAATGAAATTCAACATTTCCGTACAACCCGTCCAAGATTAGACAAAGAAACAAACACACAAAATTAGGGAATACTGTGGGGAAGCCCATCTGGAGGGGCACCTTTTAAAAGAAGAAAAAAGATATGTGTCTTTTTTCTGAAGTGGATGGGGGAAGAGAGGGAATAAAAAGACCCAGTGCCACGCCCCCCACAGGGGTAGTGACAATGATTATAATATATTGGAAAGAAGGGATGGGGGGTTGGAAGGAAGGGGGAAGGTAACAGAGAGGCAGTGAGTCCAAGGGAGTGCCTAAGTGACTAGTATGCTGAAAGAAGCTCTACAAGTTGATAGGAAAACATTTACAGAGATGTTGACCTGTCCCCTAAAATCAATATAACACTTCTGATGTTACAGCTGGTGCAATTAGACCGGTCTGTACTTACCATTTTACCTACAAGACAAACAGTTTCAACTCCAAATTATAGTGGTTTTCCTTCACTAATGAAATAATGATACACATCTGAGTAATCACACACACTTTGAAGGCATCACGGCACCCTGAAATGAGGACCCTGTTTAAAAGTGATGGAATCTAAATGGACGAAACTGATCTGTTGCAGTGTTCACGTTAATCACTTTGAGTCGTTTTAATTTTTGTACTGAGGAGTGGAAAAGATGTGACCTTTATCTCATAGTGGAGGGAAATGTCCAGCCACATTTGATGATACAACAATCAAACGTTGTTGGCCCTGCAAATAACATCGGCTGCAAAACTGGAAATGCGAGTCTACGGGCGTAACAAAATCCCCAAAACTAAGAGCAAATAACCCACTGCTTCCTGACGCACATTAAAACCTCTCATTTTTTCTTTTTTTTCTGATTTCTTCAGATTGTATCTTGTAGTTAATCTTCCAAGAAAATGAAAATGATACTGAGGATTGAGCCAAAATTAGCCCTTTCCTTTCCTGTTTTAGCAGCAGTGTGAACATGACCGAGGTCAAGAAGCCCTCCTCACACCAGCATCCCCGGCAGAAATAACTCCATTAACTGTTTCCCATGCACCATCCTCTCCACTTCCTGCCCCAACCACACACTCTATATCTTGTTTTTTTTCTCTCTCACAGACACACACACCCAGCACACAGATACACACATTGTAAAAAACACACATACTTCCTGCCATGACAAGACTCAAATGAAAATAGCCTGTTAGTTTGGCTCTCTCCACAGCTGACAGTGAAATTAAGCGGATCTTCTCACAGGCATCGGAGGCAGAGATGCTCATTAGTCACGAGACACAACGCGGTAACTTTCTTTTACTGAGTTTTTTTTACATGTAGATATAAAAGGAACTGACGGTTATCTGAATACAATGACTTGAATGTCAGTTTTTGCTTGGAAAGGACTGAAAAAATCCCAGTCAACAGGAGTTGAATAACTTACCTAATGTCTTCCACACACAAGCCCTGAAAATAATGCAGTGCAAGCAAATTCCCTATAAGCAAATAAAACAAGATTTATCCAAGCATAAAATGCGTTTGCGTATGTGCTGATATGTGAGCTGCTGTCACCGAGGGCAATAGTCAGGGACAAGGAGAATGGACGCCGACTAGTTTATTAAGCAGTACATTGAAATTCTGGTATCATGAGGGACAACAGAGATGAATACATGAATCTTATTAAACCATTCAACGAATTCTTTTGTTTTATTCATTATATGAAATTATCTCTTAATGACTCTGTCAAATTGTCTCTCCTAGGACATTTATTTAACTTTGAAACCAACAGATTGATTTTATTCTGATTTTATTTACAGCAGCAGGCAACTGTTTCTACAAAAACCATGAAAACTGTTGCCTGAGGCTAGTTAATAGTAGGACTTTAATTTGTCACAGAATATTGTTGGCAAAGTGACTCAAAGGGGTTTGTTTTTTACAGACTGAATAAAATTGAACATAAAATCAAATTACCATTTTTTACATCAAGACACTTTTTTAAACACAAATATTTCTTAACATGTGCGATAGTTGATATGGATCTTATCTGAAACTGACAGGCACAGGGACGATCACCCGCTCTGAACCGGAAGGGAAACATACAAATTTCTTTTTTTATATAGGTTCTTCCTCCTTTGGAGAAAAAACTGGTTGGTTATTCAACAGAATTATTTGGAAATCTAAAGACTGGAAAGTCATACATCAGGAATTAAGGTCACTTTAAAGCTACTCCTAGATTTGATATTATTATGCTGAAATATGATTCAGAACAGTGGCCATGATCAGAAACTGGTCTCATGATTTTGAAATCTGTCTCCATGTTTGTGTGTTTGATACAAAACTATATGAGACAGTGCATTATTTTCTAAAATGAAGTAAAAGCTGGCATTACACACTGAGACCTAACAGTTTCAGCAAATCCCACATGAGATGAGCCACAGTGGCTCCCGTTGTTTCCGGTGGAAAACTACTATGTTAGAACACACCTTTTTATTTAGTCTGTTCACAGGAAAATACCTCAGTGGGAACCTGTTAGGTTTGTTTTTTGTGTGTTGGGCTGTAAGTGAATGGGTGTGGTGCCTGGAGTAACTATGACAATACGCATGACACTGCCCCTCTTTCATGTTCTGGTGCCAAAAACTGAGCTGAACTAATAGACAACTGAACACTGCCACTGTGTGGAGGCCTACAGAATTTATGTAAAACAGCAACATGTTCCACGTGGGTTGAAAGAAAAATATATATATATTTTATTGGAGCTAGAAAATTAGGCAGCTGTAATTCATCAGGAAATGCGTTCACGTACCAGTCGAAAGGTCAGTAAAGTTTTTAGGGGGAAAAAACACTGCCATAGGGAGATTCTGCCATTTTGCTTTGTCAGGGAAGAGCATTTTTATTCAAGATAAACCATGTCAAACTATATCCTGCTTACATCACTACGTGTGACATCTGAATCTGATTAAAAAAGAAAAATAAATCCTTGTACTGTCAATGGAGATTTTTGGCCACACTCCTCACCAGTAGATGGCGGTAATGCAAAGGAAGCGCCATAAAATCCAAAACAGGAAGAAGTTGAAGGAGGCATAGAAGAAGAACTGACTGTGCTGTGATTGGCTGGAAGGGGCTCTGTTTTGCTCCCGCCCAGTATAATTTAGTTTGTTAATGTTTAATTGAAGGAAAGTGACACGGGCGACGTGGAGGGGGGCCTCCCCCAGCCCGCGGCATTCCTCCTCTGACCCGCCGGCAGCATGGCCACCGTAAGAGCCGCCAAACAAGCCCTGAGGAAGGCCGTTAAAGCCCGCGTGGCGGCGTTGAGTGCGGAGGAGAAGAGCCGCCAGTCCCTGCTGGTGTCCCGGAAGGTGAGGGGCCGTCCACGCGGGGCTGTGGGCGGCAGTCCACCAGCCCGGGAGCCTCTAGTCCTCAGGAACGAGCCCACGTCTCAAACCGAGGGAATGAACCGCTGCATGATATCAGGCCCTTGGTTGTTTTCTGGTTTGTGACAGTCATGGTACTTTAGGTCAGACCTAAAAAAAAAA
>JABUIW010000203.1:409619-474555 GCA_013363375.1 Menidia beryllina
ATACATACATACATACATACATACATACATACATACATACATACATAATCGATTAAAAACAAATTAGATGTCTGCCTAAATTAACATAACACGTTATGTGTTTGGGTTAAGATATGCTTATCTATGTAAATCCAGATCCATAGCTTGGGGAGGGGAAATAGATGTATGAAACAAGCTAAATGTGGTTCCTCATTAAGTCCAAAGAGGAGTGAACCGGATCGTGTGGGTGGGTTCTGTTATATTGAGGAGCTGCTTTAGCTGACATACAGATTTTCTGTTTACCTGGGTCCAAAGTTTAACCGTTTATTTATTCTACAGATTAATATCCCGATGAGGCTGACAGATGACTACTAATAAGAGGACCTCCAGGTTACACTCAATAGAACAGTTTTTAGACTGTTTTGATCAGACAGTCCAGCTGAGCTGGGATAGTTCTGAAGGAAAGTAAGGAGGAGTATGTGTGAAATCATTTGATGTGGGTTCAATCTCACTCAAATGCTGTAAAACCTGATTTTTACCATCTATATTAATTGCAAACTGTGGTTGATATCAGTAAAAAATGTCGATAATGTGGACAGGAACACTGAAAATGAGCCCTTTGACTTGAACCGTCTCTTCTCCTGACATTTTCCCTCTGTCTTTGTCTGTCTCTCCCAGCTGTTCAGACACCCTAAGTATGCGTCCTCTCGAAGGATAGCAGTGTTTCTCAGCATGAACGACGAAGTGTGCACTCAGGAAATCATCAAAGACTTATTCAAGAGCGGGAAAAGCGTCTTCATCCCCCGATATGAGAGCAGCAGCTCCCACATGGACATGCTGAGGCTGATCAGTCTGCAGGACATGGAGAGTCTGCCTGTGACGTCCTGGAATATCAAGCAGCCAGCTGAGGATGACAGCAGCCGGGAGGAGGCGCTAACCTCTGGTAGACAAGCTCACACACACAGACAGCGGTGCTAAGCCTGTAAATCCGATTGGTTTTGACCAGTAGAATTGCTTTCTGTGGAGGCGTTGCTGTGACTAAGAAATCATTCACCTTGTTTAGTTTGTCTTTCAGTACCATACCTCAGTATTGACCTTTTTTTTTCCATCTAAAAAGTAAATAAAAACAAAAGCACCAAACATCAGCTCTCTGTCTATTTTAGAATTTATGTGCTCGATTTCTACCTTTGAATATTATGGAATGTGTTTGTGTATATACAGCTGCTTGCGAAAGCATTCATAGCCCTTGAACTTTTTCATATTTTGTGTAGTTACAATCACAAACATGAATATACTCAATTGGATTTTTACGTAAAAGACCAACTCAAAGCAGTATATCATTGTCAAGTAGAAAGAAAATTATACCTGATTCAAAACGATAAATAAACTACTGAAAAGTGAAGTGTGCAAAGAATTCAGCCCCTTTTCTCTGAGTGCAACCACTGGCCTTCAGACTAAATAGAGTCCAGCGGTGTGTAATCTAATCTCAGTACAAATACAGCTGCTCTGCAACAGCCTCAGAGGTCGGTTAAGGTCTGATAACTTCTGCTCACAAAAGCTCTCTGTCTTATCTGACTGAGCATCAGCTGTTTAACACAGAGGAATGGGCAGGGAAAACTCAGTCACTACATGTGCATCTGCTACAGACGTGCCCTGAAAGACTCTACAAAGTTTGACTGAGGGGGGCTGAATACATTTAAAAACTCTTCCTGATGGCAGGCTGGAAACAAAGTCCTTTTGTGTATTTAAATTGAAATTCCATTCTTTGGGTTTATATTTGATTTGAAATGGTGTGACTTGATTATATTTGTGTCCACATTCTTAAAAAATACAAAGAGAATACTGTGGGGGAAAAAGTACATTTATTTGTTTCAATATTTGCATAAAATCTTATTGGGATTAAAACGTTTTTTTATAAACTAGTACCTTAAAATGTGACAAACACTGCCACATATTTTATGATATCCTGTGTATATCGATGGGATCACTGAAGCCTGCCGTCTGCTCTCAATTTGCAGGAGGTCTGGACCTGATGCTAATGCCGGGCCTTGGCTTCGACATGTCTGGGAGACGTCTGGGACGGGGAAAGGGCTTCTACGACTCCTACCTGGAGCGCTGCAGCAGACACCCCAGAGGAAAGCCCTACACCATCGCCCTGGCCTTCAAAGAACAGCTGTGCCAAGAAATCCCTGTCGACGACAACGACATGCTCATAGACGAAGTCCTGTACGAGGATAATTAGTTCTCGGTCGGCTTTGTAAGGCCAGGTAACATCTGCTAACAATAATCAGTTTCCCATGTCTCTAATCTGACTCGCTAGAGGAGAATGAATACACGTTATGGCATCATGTTGTACAAGCCACTCATTTTTCAGTCCCCTCATATCTAATGTCATAAAATACTGTGATAAGTGCGACTTTTCTGCTGAGAACTAAAGACAACTAAACAGTACACAGAGTTGCTGGTGATTTCTGTGAATTAAGAGGAGCTTCCTGAAATGGGACGGTTTTCAGTATCTTTTTAGAATAGTTTGGACTGTTGGAGTTCTTACAGGAAAAGCCTGTTCACCAGGAAGAATTACGCGCTACACAACATCGATGTGGAAAAGGAGCACGTCCTTAAGGAATGGAAGTCTTACAGAGGGTTGATAACTGCTGTGGACAATGTGCAGTTAAAACAATGCAAGTGATGATTTGTGCATTTTGATGGCTTATTGACCCGGTTTTTCTTTAAAAAGATCCCTCAGCCATCTCCACAACTCTGATCTTTTGCTGTCTCCATGTGTTCACCTCTCATTGATTACTACACCTTCAGTGTCTTTTATTAACAAAGTTTTAATAGAGCAAAACCATACTGACAATTAGCCAGTGCGTTAAGGTTTAATTCTAGTGGAGGAACATCAACAGACCGCAGCACTGTGAGGAAAGCTGAGCGTTGTTGATTTGAAGTCCCGCCGGACCCTGTGATGTTGTAACTTACTATCGCACTACTTTGCCAACGTTCCAGTGAGTTCAAGGCAACATGCAGGACGGGTCAACAGAAGGCTGCGAGGCCACACTTGGCATGGGAGCTCGGGAGGAGCAGACCTGGCCATTTCTCTGCCACTTTTCCACAGCGGTTAAGAAGGACGTGAATATGCAGCTCATCTGGAACATGTAGGACACTGTCAGATGGGTGAAAATTACCTCAACAGCACTCGGCATTTGCCTCCACCTCGATATTTAGGAATAAAATGCAATTATCAACAGTGGTTTATGTTGCAATTTTCCTCCAAAGTTCTCAGATTTAACACTACCAAGCTTGAACACACTTCACTCTGGAAGGTTTTTTCCCGCCCTGGTCTGATCAGTATTAGAATGTTTTGGGTGATCTGAGGAAAAATGGACAGCTTCTTTGTAACATTTTATGTTTTAAGCAAACTTAAAGGAGAAATTGTTCAGAAATGATTGACATCTCTGTTCTGCTTTCTTCTGCGAAAGACCAAAATAGAATGTGGGTGCTGCATGGGTGGAAAATAAAAGCAGCAGTTTATTTTCTGACGTCGAGCTGTACAACAAATATTTTTGTGTCTCCTCCCAAAAAAGGTTGAATTTGCTAATGGGAAGTGAACAATTTCAAAGATGAACTCAAAGAACTTGACACATTTTTCATCTATTTTATTTAAAAAAAAGAAATGTACAACTATTAACTAAGAATAAAAATAATGACCATTTAATGTTGACATAGTCTCTTCACTTGTATGATGCTTTCTATAATGGTCAATATTAATTTGAAAGCAAATGTCTATTTTCTTTGTCCAGCTCTCCCTGTAAATAGCCTCACCTTAAAGAAGTCCCTGTTTATACTCTGCAGGGTACCGGTAACAGATTTAGCCCAACACAACACCGGAAAGGTGTAGTCCACACTATCGTCCTTCTTTTAGCATGAGGTGCTAGCTGGGACATGTGATGTCCAACCGGGGTGTCTCCACAGGTCCTACCCAAAACAGAGGTGGTTGCCAGCAGGCAGAGCCTTGCCATGATCCCCAAAACGTGGTAATTTCTGGAAGTTTTGGCGGTTACTACTGGCTATTTATGAATGGCTTTTCTAAGATGGCTGCCCCCTTTTACATGCTGGCAGCAGAGCTTGGACGAACTCCAAACAAGAGGTCAGAACGAGGGATTTAGCGGGCACTGGACTCGTGAGTGCAATGACCCCTCTGAGTTGCTGAAGTCCTTGTTGGTTATGGATTCACTTTGGTGCTGTGTCTTTGGCAGAGATGATGGAGTCACATGCTGAAGGAGGAATGTGAACAACCAACATGGTCACACGAGAGAGCGTTGACCAGATTACATCACGTTTATTCAAGCAGCACACAGTCAAATGTTCAGGTAATTCAGATCTAGTGATGAATAGTGATGAGACAGGGTTATATCTTTGTAAGAGGGTGAGCTCCCCCCCTTATTATCATTTCTCACTGGTGATTCATTCCGTCAATCCTAATGAAATTTAAATGTAAATGAAAGAGTGTATCTAGATAAACGGACACATATCTCTAGACACAATCAGGGCCCAAAGGGCATTCATGCATCGTTATCAGCCTGTCTGAGAGAACCCAGACATCATTCTCCCCAGCACACTCTGAAAGTCCTCCAGGGGGATCCCAACGTGTTCCCAGGCCACACGGGATACATTACTGGAATTCCCGTGAATTGTGGGTCTGCCCTGGGGCCTCCTTCCAGTTAGACATGTCTGAAAGCCTCCTAAACAGATGATGTGGATTGAAAGATGCTATGTTCATAGCTTTAAGATTCTAAGGGTGAGTTTTGGTGTTTGTGCCCTTGGGGATAGGCATAGTTGTTGTGGCCCTAAGCTGAAATCATCCAGTTAAAAATATCGCAATTACAGACACCAAGACTCAAGAAACAAACCAAAAAAACTAATTAAGTAGATTATTTGATAAAGACAAAATTGAGAGCTGCTCCACTTGACCAAAAAATGAAAAATAAAATATTTAGGACCTCATGAAACATCGGAATTTAACATTTTTCAAGCTAGAACGGGCGAAACCACGAATGGCTGACGAGGAAAGCGTGGCTCACCGCAAGTGCGACCTCTTTCGAGGAGACTCTACATCAGGATTCAAAGATTCCCGACACCTTTCAGAACGTCTCGCCAAACACGAGAGCAGCAACTCACCTGTTGAGATGTTGAGAGTGCTTCAAAACTGGGTTTCCTCAGAGTCATTTGCCCAGATGAAAGGTTGACGTGCATCTTTTCCATCCAATAAATGAACATGGAAAGGTTTTTTTTGAGGGACCTTTCATTTTGGATAAAATGGGTTGCACTGTTGAACTGAATTTGAATCTATTGTGTTCTATCTGATGGGGAGTTCGTGGGCCTTGTCAAAGTCTTCTGGGAGTATAAACATGTCTCATGGAGTCACAACGCTGATAAGGGAGTTGACATTTGGGCCCACATGAAAGACTTCTTTTGTCTTTCTTGCTGTCTTCATTGTGTGAGGAGGGGGATCCACCCAAGCGGTAGAATCTACACTCCTTCCCGGGAATGCCAGTGGCCTTTCAAAAGATAGAGTAAATATGAACGAACTCAAAATGAGGAGCTTCCTGGTTTCCCTACAGGCGGCACAGCACCTTTTTTTTGTTTAATTTTTACAGCTGGAGCAGCTTGTTATCAGATTTTTATTGATATTTTTAGCCATGTTGTCTCGTTAATTTGTATTTCTGTTGTTTTTGTTTCCGCTTTCCCTTTCTTTTCCATCCTCCCCTGCTCAGCCTGTCATATTTTGATCAAAATATATGTAGTATTTTAACAATAGATCAACATAAATAATTGGGCATTAAGGGCTACACGTAAGAACCCAACAGAATCCCTAAAGATAAAGGAGTAGCACACCCCTAACACTGTTTCCTTTTACTGTCCTTAAGTAATTCCATTCTATAAAGTATTCATTTCACAGCAAGCAAATAAGGCAAAGGTTCAGAGTCCGACGAGGCCCTGGGGCACAAGACGAAATGAGAAAGAGAGATGAAAGACAGTCAAATTAACTTGTTTTTTATGAGTTATACAGGATAAAAACTATCACTGTTTTCTTATTAGAATGATTCAGCGGTTATACAATTCGATTCAGCTCAGTAGACTTTTACGATCATCATCCTGCTTTAATTAACTCCAGGGGAAACGATTTCAGGAAAGCCTCTAAAAGATAATTCATTTTTATTAGACAGTAGTAAAAGGAACCACCAGATGGCAAACAACACAACTACTGCGTCGGAGGGGAGAGTGATCCGTTCATCGCTCTGCTGAGCTTCAACACGCATCTTAATTGTTTGGAAAGGTCACAATCCTGTGATTCAGACATGCAAAAGCAAAATGGAAGGAGGTTAAAGGAGACGGTCTGTGTGTGAATGGACAGATGTATGTAGATGGAGGATTATGATCCATATATTACTCTCTGAAGAACTGTAGGAAAAAAAGGCTTGCAATTTGAAGCATTTGAAATGAAAATCATCATTAAAGGAAGGGGAAAATTGGTTTTTAAAATGTCATTAAAACAGGGTTTATTTACTCTAGTGCAAAATCACAACAAACTTCAATCTTCGGCCACAATTAGAATGATGTGCACCACTTTTCCAAAGGGGCTACATACTTTATAGTGTGTTAGCTATACAAGGCTGTACCATTTTGATACCAAGATGGTTAACATTGTTTTGGAACTGCAGAGGAATACTTCAATCGATCAAGCCGGCAGCCAAAATACACCTTTATGGATTAAGAGGTTGAATAATTATTGTATTTCTGAAAGCTGAGGAGGCAAGTGAGATGTCTAACTTTTGGCAAAATGTTTGTGACATCTAATAACTAGCGGTTGCTTTCATTTAAACTCTTGTGAAGATTGCACGAGAATCTGGTCTCCTTGGTTACAAGAGGCTACAGCCTAAAAAAGTTACCCTGTTGCTACCTACCATAGTGAGCACAGTCACGACGAGAAGAACAGAACAAGCTTTCAGAGGTACCGATCCCAAATCATTTACCATTTGAGAAAAATCTAAATGCTTAAATGCTTATATGTCCGCATTGAGTTGTAGAAGCCCGTTATACATCTAAAACAGCTGCCATCCACGTGGGGCCTGTACAGTATTTACCACAGTATATTTTGTTTTATTCATGTTTCTCATTTTAATGCACTTGACTGGTCTAATGATTATGCAAATACTCTACCGCAGGCAGCTCTCAAATACCAAGCTTCTCATTATCTCTCAGTGGTATCGGCGTCCCACTTTATACATCAGTATCTAGGCTATTGACTGAGACATCCAACTAAATGTAGGCACTGCAGCATCAAGAAGTGACACGTTTAACCTCATTCACAGATGCTCAGCTAAGAAGTACAAAAATATGTCTCTAATTTTCGGTCCCCCTGCAAAATCCGAATGGAGCTTTATTAGATTTTACAAAGTGTGACAACATAGATGTGAGTTTTGATGCTGTTGAGGGCAGATACTTTATACGTACCAAATAAAGATGAAACCAATTTAGTGATTGTTCAAAACCCGTTAATTTCTCTTTCATTTAGGATGAGATATGGGCCAGTAAAGGTTTGTTTAGGACTTAGGTTTCTTTCTGCTTTTTCTCAACCATTCCAAATCCAAATCCAAAACACCCTCTGCAACTAGTAATGTTAATATATTCAATTAATTTCAGCTTGTTAATACAGATGTCTTGTTTCATAATAAATATAATTTGCAATCAACCATAAAAATTGCTATTAATAAAGGAGCCACTGACCTGAGACTTAATTTAATGTTGATTGACATGGAAGTGAGGAGTAGCAGAAACGGGAGCTCAAAATGGATCTGGGGTTATCTGCACTCTGGGTAAAAGGCTGTGTGTCAACCTGTTAGCAGGTTTATGGAATTTTTTACTCCTCTGAAGCATTGGACAGAACCCTACCAGCATGGAAGAAGGCCAAAGAAGTCTGGAAGATTTCTAACATCAAACAGTCGCTGATCAAACATTGACTTTCAGCTCTGATACACCATTGTTGCACAGTACATGTTGAAACAAGCACCGTGACAACAGAAGTGTAAAAACCTCATAGTTAATTAAAGAGACTTCTTGGTGTTCTTCAACACACAATGCCTGAGAAAGCCCAAACAACTCCAATTCCACAAAAACTGTGAGAGGTGCGTTTAAAAAATGATCATTTTTATACAAAAAATCAACCAATGATAAAACATGTAGCATATTAAAAATAAAAACAACGGTGTGAATGCAGCATGTGATCATTTAAAACTTTGGAACAGTCAACTGTATATACAAGGACTATATAAACTGTATATACAAGGACAATATACAATTTATGTGGAGGATGAGTTGAACCCAAAAGAAAAACTTAAGTTATTTCCAGAAACCTATAAGAATAAAACAAATACAATGAACCAGAAGTGAACAAACCAAGACTTTGGTTTCCTTTCATTTCATCCATAGCATATTATGCCACAACTGTTCATAATTTGACCATTCCAGACAAAAAGATTAAGATATTCTTCTAAATAGGAAAGTACATTTTTCTGTTGATAGAACACATTTTGATTCAGATGGGAGATTTATTACTCTTATTTTATGTGTTCAAAGTTTGAAATAATGTACTTTACATTAGTAATATATAGTCCAAATGTTGTTGACCAGTCTTTTCTTTCACATTTATCATAGGAGGGGACCTCAACCTATCACTGGACTCTCTTTACGAGAGAATGGAATAAATATTTGCAAATCAATGACCCATCTGTAGTATGCAGGAGAGGTGGTTATGCGAATCAAAATCACATCCCTAAGTCTGCATGCTCACCCAAAATATGTCGTTGTGGCTTTAAGAGCTTTCAGTGATGACGAATAAGAAAAACCTATAAGATAAGACTTGTAGATGGTTGTTGTTTCTTTTCTTTATTAACTTTGAACTATGAAGACAGAGCTGGCTGTGTGAGCTTCTCACTCTGCCTGTGCCTCTCAGTACAGCAAAAACCTGCCAATCTCCTGCTTAGCTATCAGGGTTTCTGGTTGAAATCCCAGAGAGGCTGAGGGCCTTTCTGTGTTGTTTGCAAATTCTCTGCTTGGTTTCCCTCTGTACCAGCCTCTCACCCATTGTCAGCTGGGATCATCTCCAGGTCCCCAGAGACCCCTAAAAGAAATAAGCGGAATGGAGAATGAAGGGATGTTTAAATGTAGAATTTATTCCAGAACATTGTCGTTGGATGGTGTAGCATTTGATGACAGTTCCCTGATAGCAGCTCTGGAAACATTTAGGCGCTCTGTGCATCTTTAGATTTCCTCAGAAAAAAATATTTCAAAACAATTTATGATTTCAAAACCATACAATTTGAAAGCAGTTTCACAATATTTTTCCTTTGAACATTTTAAGGATTAAAAATATGGGACCTGTATATACGTCTCTTGCATTTTGTGAACTCAAAATGCTTCTGTCGAAACAATCCTTTCACGGTCATCGAGGTGTTTTAGCCTTCTGTGCGGGCAACATTTTTGTTCCCTCCAATTCAACATTATCTCTGTGGTAGTTTTTGACAGGTGCACTGATTCTGAAATGACTGAAGCAAAGGGGAGAAAACAAATCTGGTAAGTTTGTTACAAGTCTGATTATTGGAGGTTTTGTGTTGAAATTTGAATTCTTTAGTTTATATAATTGGTTATACTATATATATATAATATATATAAACACCTTTTCTTTCAACATGGACACTTTGTGTCACTGGAAAAGGTGCAGCCTGTGAAATGTCTATCAGATTTCATTTAAAAAAAAGAAAAATCATCAGCTGAAGGTATAGTTTTTATCTATTTGATTAAATACAGATTTATTATTTACTTTAAAAGATGTATAAAATTATAATTTGTACCAAGACCACAAATGCAACTGTATGTAAAACAAGAAAAAAAAAGGATATTGTTGAATACATCAAATGTGACTTCTTAAATGATGATGTTTACCACTCAGGGATCTGGCTCTGCAGTTATACAAAAAAAAGCCATGCATAAAAAGTCCCCAGGGAGGCTGAGCAAAGATTTAAAGGAATAGTCACTCCAGCTATTAAACTTTGTTTAATAAATGAACGGAGGACAATCCAACGGTGAAAGGGTGGAATTGTTTTTGTCGTTAGTTTCAGAAATAGAAGAAATTGGTCCTATCAGTGAAATTCTCTAGCAGCAGCAATCCAAGACTTTCAGCTCTGAGTAAGAAAACAAACACTACGAAAGCCTCTGTGCCATCTGGACTGCACAGTGGTGGTTATCAGCACCACGTCAACATGGTTCATCGCTCTAAACTCGGCTGGTTCTTTCTGCGTGCAGTTTGCACACTCTCACATTTGTGGGCTCTCTGTGGGTAGACCTTGGCCAACAGGCCAAAGGCAGATGTGTTACATTGACCGGCGACTAAAAATAATCTCTGTATGGCCCTGTGACGGCAGCACAGCCTGTGCACGGTGCCCACTGGCAGCTGGGATAAGCTCCGGCCCCCCTGCAACCCTGATCTGGAATAAGTGAGTCCAGAAAATAGGTGGATGAAAAGTAGGTGGAAGGAAGCTGCCTCCTTAGACAGGTCCTGCTGGCTGGTGACATTTCAGAAAAAGGAAAAGGGGCTGGTAACAAGAGTCAAGTTAATTTCAAAGTTATTATTTTTCAAGCGAGCAAGCTTATATGGTTAATACATTCACTGAGACTAGACAGTCACAATTTGTCTGCTTTCTCTGTGCAACTGTATCTCTTTTACCAATAAAGTGTTCAGAGAAACTTGTAGCACAAATTAAATAATTTAAAATGCTAGTTATGGAGAAAGTTCACATTCATATATATCATCAAAAATAACTTTGATCAAAATACCAAAAATAATATACATAGTACAATACTGTACCTTAACACACGGTCACTATAACAAGTCTTTTATCTGTGTATTCACTTAATTCATTGGTCAACCAGTGGACTGTCCCCAAAACTTTTATATCATGAGTTTGTTCAACTGAAACCGCTTCACTGATAGATATATAGTATATAATACATACTCGCTGATCAAGTACAATAGCTATTCTATTAATCTTTACATTGGCATCGGACCAACAGAGGTAACTAATGTTCAAATCCCAACGCACGGCTCCAGCGCTGTGATGTGATGCATTAGACAACAAATGCCCCATTCAAAGAAAGAAATGGACAGAGTAAGTGCGTGTACATCCAATATGAAGTCCCTGTTCTCTTTAAGATGTCATGGTGCAAATCGGAACCACAATGACCAGGATGACCGTGCAGGTGGCAGCTGCTATCAGCGCTCCGATTTTACACGCTTTGGCCCTCCTGAATTCTGCCTCTTTTTTCTTCAGCAGCGAGTTGTAGCCTGGCATGTAGACGTCTTCCATCCAGAACTCCAGGTTGTTAGGGTTGAGGGACTCCTGGGTCTGATGGGTAAGAGCGGGGGAAGGAAAAAAATAAAAAGTTTTACAACATATACGCTTGAAGATTTCATGATACAGTCCTCTGACATAACCTACCCTTTGGTGGCAAAAAACAGACATGGTCTACTTTAAAACAGGTGGATTTGGAGCCAAATATCACAAGTCCTATTTACAAAGTACCCACTGTCACTTTAAAAAAAGCCTTTCATTATCAGACTGTCTCAGAACAGAAACATTGTAAACAAGTTAAAATCCAGTGATGTAACAGCACTATGAGTGAATCCAACAGCAGATACACCAAGTTTCTCACATAGGTCTTTACTGAGCAGGTTAAAACAGGAACAGGGGTATCAGACTCTATGCTCAACTGACCAAGCAGGTAAGTACAGTTTCAATTCAATTTATATAGCGCCAAATCACAACAACAGTTATCTCACAGCGCTTTCTAAACAGAGCAGGTCAGACCCTACTCTGAGTTATTTACAGAAGCCCAACAATTCCCACCAAGATCAAGCACTAGGTGACACAGGCAAGGAAAAACTTCCTTTTAAGAGGCAGAAACCTCAAGCAGAACCATGGCCCGGCCATCTGCCTCGGCCGGCATGGTTTGACCCTAGGTCTCCCTGTCAGGATAAGCAAATGACCACAGGACCAATGGAGGTAGGGGCTTCATAGGACTACTGAGCACACAACACCCCAGGAGTTCTCAACAGGATCAAAGAATGTGGTGGAGCGGAACCGGCCCAAACTCACAGCTAATGGACATCTACTTGGGAAGTGGTTCAGATGAAGACTGGGTGTGAATCCAGATGTTCAGACAAGGCAAGTCGGGCAAGTTGGTTCGATACCAGGCAAGCAGTCTGAGAACAAGTGCTGAGACTCTAGAACATTCTGGCAAAGTGCAAGTGAAGGGGAACTGGTTTGACTGGAGATGATGAGCAGGTGACAGCAGCAGGTGGAAGCAGTTAAGCTGTTAAGGGCTGTTGCTCAGCAGGAGAGGGGCTGAGCAGACTGTGACAAGAATACTGACAATGCCCTTCTTTTACATTGGTTATAAAGGGACTGACTAGCCTGCAGAAGCACATCCCATGAGTTGATGAGCTGAGTTGTTGTTCAGTGCAGTCAGTCTTTTGTCCTGCGACTTGCAACTAAAGCAAGGACATCCTTTAGTTGCTTGAGGAGAAATCCAACTTGAGGGACTTGGCTGAAATGCTTTGTCTGTGTGTGATTCCTACCACCTGGATGGATTTCTCACCTGAAACCCATTCAGGAAGTGAGAAGTATCAAGCTTCCTAGTTTAATCAAGGACCCATTGTCTAAAGAACAGTTGTGACCAATCAATTACACAGAAAAGTTGCATGTGTATACTTTTCTGGTATGAAGACGCTATCGGGTAAAGATGTATGTGCCTACCAATGCGTGTCCACGGAACGGGGCCACAGATGACAAAATGGCTAATGGATAATGGCCCGATTCTATTGGACAGGCATTCGGTCAGACGTACGCCGCTGGTGTGCGACCTGCCCTGAGTGCCATTTGGTTAATCCACCGTTCATCCCGTGGGCGCCTCTGCGGCTACTACCTCTGATCAAGGTCCCATTTGAACAGGTCGGGATGGACCTGATCGGGCCATTCCACATGGATATTGGTTTGTGTCAGTCTTTGATTACGCAACCCGATGTCCAGAGGCAGTGCCGCAGCGCACCATCTCTGCAAAGACTGTGGCGCAGGCGCTGTTTAAGGTCATCTCCCAAGTCGGGATCCTGACCAACTGACTAAGGCACTCAATTTACGGACACGGACAGCTGTACGGACTATTGGACATAAAGTCAATTCGAACCAATGTATACCATCCCCAAACTGACGGCCTTGTGGAGCGCCTGAATAAGACTTTTGCACGACCAAGTTTGTGCACGACGATAACCGTAAATGGTACAAATGGCTGCATGCTCTGTTGTTTACAGTGCAGGGAGAAAATCTCGTGGAGGCCCGGGATACCAGGCCTCCTTGGGATCGCTCTCCCCTCTTTAAAAGAGTACCGTGCTGGACCTGGAGAGAACTGCACCGGAGGAGCCAGGAAGGAACCGCGCCCTGCTCATCTGAGCATTGTATATATGTGTGACTGCGTGAATGTCCATACGAATAAAGGACATAACCAGAAAAACGCTGTTTTGAGTCTGTCAAGGCACCCACAGTGGCTAAGACTGCCACATTGCCATTGGTAACGTGAAATAACATTGATCGGCTGGCTCATTTAAATACACATTGACATTCATTCACCCTGGAAGCAAAGGTTTAAGAGGTGCTGTGGTGCATTTATAAACGGGAATGTGTGCATGAGTTGTTCCAGGGGACAATCAGGGGAAGATGGAGAACAGGTGTGTCAGAGACCTGGAGTCAGAGCGAGTTGGGTACAGGAGCCCAGAAGCAAAGATAAAACAGAAAGTTTTCTAGTGAACTACCCCACCTAATCAGACTGGGAGCTCTTCGGTGCCTGCTTTGATTTTTGCCTAACATACAACAATGTCATTTCAGCATTCCTTTAAGGCAAGGGGTGTCAAACTCCAGTCTTATTTGGGCTGCTGTCCTGCATGTTTTTAGACATTTTCCTGCTTCTGCACACCTGATTAAATTGCGTCTCCTCTGGACATCGCTTAGCTTCGCTAATAGCACTTTGATGTGAATCAGATGTGTTGAAACAGGGACACCTCTAAAACGTTCAGGACAGCGGCCCAAAGAGGCCTGGAGTCTGACACCTTTGCTTTGAATGCTTAAACTGAAAATGTTGTGTAAAATATACAGGAAGAAGGCCTTTAGATAAATGCAAAAGAGCACCGAGGCTCTTTTCCTGAGATTTTACAGGAAATTCTAAGAACTGGATACCTGCAAGTCCAGAGCTGTAAGTGGGTTTCCCTTTTCTCCTACATTGCATCTGTACTCCTTCATGGTCCAAGATGCCTGGCTGCGCTTGGCATCTGCTAAGGAGGTGGATCTTGGGTCTGTGTACAGGAGGTTTCCTTTCACATGGGCTTTGACGGAGGGGCTGATCGGATGGGATGAGAACACCTGTTCAATCAGGTATGGATCCTTTGCTAGCTTTGGAGGCCTCTGTGACTGGAAGAGCTCGTACTGTTGCTCTCGCTCTGCCTAGAAAAAGCAGAAAATATAAAGTCAACTAAAAGGACATGCAGCAGTTATATCACGTACATCAGCATGAAAAAAGATTAGTCTTTATTAAGCTGCCCTCCTCTAGGCTTGCACAGAGGTGTGTTAGCTCCATCACCCCAACCCTACTAGGACAAACAGATTAAGCCGATGAATGGATGGGTTTTCTCCTCTCGTGGTTCATACAGAAATAACAGAAGCAGGAGATGTCAGCTTTAAAAATGTGATGCTCATTTCTGAGGCATACAAGTTACATAGACCTCATAAAACATTAATGATGTACAGATGCAATGTGTACCACGGAGCTGTAAGGACAAGAAAATTATGATAATGTAAAGCCTATAAACCACAATCCTAGTGTTAATTCAGAATTCCTAGTCAAGCCCACATTAATTTGAATGATGAGTCTCCAGATAAACCCCTCAAAAGCTCCAGAGGAATAGGTCAACTCTAAACTGAGATTAGAACTGGTGACACTGTTGTTGTGAGGAAATAGTGCCAGCCACCCCACTACCATGTCTCAAATAATTATCAACGAGCACTTGACAGAAATGCAGCACCAACAGGAGCTACAGCTACTTTTTAAATAACAGCCAGCCACATTTATACAATACATTCATTTACTGTTTTTTAGTGTTTTTGTCTGCAATAAAGAAGGTTGCAGACTAAAGCAGGTAAAACATACTTTTAAGTAAATAATTTAAAATGGATCTGATTTGAATGAACATTAATAGTGTATTTTTGTTTATTTTGGGGGAAATAATCTCAGTTTTTTCTCCTAGTTCTTAGAAAGTAATGCAACTACACACTGTAATATGGCATTAGGGGTTAACAATTTTGGTTAAGTTATTTTAATAATAGGCTTCAATATGTAAATCTCATTTTAAATCTGTGGAGTTCCACAGGGCTCAGTGTTGGCACCAAGCTTATGGAAACTTAATATAAATGACATTTGCACAGTAAATGAAACATTAAAACGTGTTATTTTTGCAATTGATACTAATTCATTTTATTCTACAGGAAACATAAAAGAGTAATTACAAGAAAAGATCTCGTAAATACGAGATAAGGATGTCGTAATTACAAAAAAAGACCAGGTAATTATGAGATCTTTTCACGATTGCAATGCGCCTCCATAGACAATTCCTGTTTGCTTAAAAAAAAAAAGGTTTAAGTAAGACAGGGGATTTTTTATTTAAATGGACTGATAAAGTTTAAACTTACAAAGTAACTAATCTTAAATATAGATGTGTGTCAGTTTTGGGTGCCAAATTATGAAAGGGCCTAAATAATTAATTAAAGATATGTAATTCTATGTTACCAGAAGACTTTAAACCTAAAATGATAAAAGGTTAAAAGGAAATATGATTGAAGTGGATTTTTACAGTTCAAGCTATTATGTGTATGTTTTTAATGATGTTCTTGTGCTGATGTTGGATTTTGAATTATTACTACTATTAGTACAGAAGAGGACAAAAGGCCTTGGTGCTTCAGCCTTTTCCTTTTTAAGTAGCTGTCTGATAAATTCCTTGTAAAAATGTGATATTACTTTTCGTTTTTTAAATTGAAATAAAGCACTCATTCGTTCAATATTTCCCCCACCGCACTTCAAAGTTTAAATTATGTTATTTGCAACAACACTGCAGTCAAAAGCTTTTTCTTTAGTCCTTTTCACTTGCTGGTTGCAATCTAATGGCAAAAATGACCCACTGCCTTTTTCTATTTTGTTGTTGACACAAACCCCCGCAGGCAGATCAGAATCAGCGTGTACCTCAGGCCAGCGTAGAATCAGCTGGCAGTCTTGTTGTTTATGTCACCATGTTGGCTTTCTCTGTCAGGTCCATAACTAACTCACTTGCTGGTTAAGCTGTCACACATAAAATACTGATACATAACGAGCTTTGTGTGAAAAGCTTTAAAAAATAGTCTGTGTCTTTACTAGTAAACACTAGTTTTGTCTTTTAGACAATATAAATCTGTCCCCTGACGCATCACAAGGACACATATGGCAACTAAAATTTCTTTTGGACTGCAGCATGCGGTTTGACATCAGCCGATTTGTTTAGAAGGAATTCGTAAAAGTTTATTTTTACATCATTGTATGTCTCAGCTGAATTTGGCATTAAACTGGTATCTGATGTTAAGCCTAACCCCAATGTTAGTGTGTTTCAACTACCACAACTCTAAACAAATGTTGATGATGCTATTTTTCAAACTTTTCATTTAATTAAAAAATCATCCATTGTTTAAGTTTTGGGTTTCTACATTTGTTCCAGCAGTTTGGTTTATTTCTGCATATGTTCTACATACATAAAATTCCCTAATGGCTCATTCTGACTGTAAAGGTACATTTTTAAAGAATTACCTCTTTGGCTCTCCTATGTCTGTCCTTGCTTTCGCGCTCTCTGTCCTTGTCCTTGCTCTTGTTTCCTTGATGGCAAGTGTGTGGCATAGTCCTCCAATCGGATGCAGAGCTGGTGATGCTAACGACCTTCGGCTCGTTGGCACAGTTCTCCTCATTGGTCGAGAAGGATGGCCTTCTTGTGAAGGTGGTCCTCTTCGGAGCTTTCAACCTGAGGCTGTTACTATTACTTTCATCGGAGGGAACCCACTCCCCCGTGTGGCCCGGCTCCAGCTTCAAATTGTGGCCAGTCGTGTGGCACTGAAAAACATTAGATGAAAGGTGGTTGCTTGAATGCGGGCTGGGGTTAGGGTGCGGTTTATCTGGGGTGGCACCACACTCCGACCCTGATGTCTTCTCCCCGTGCCTCTCATTGGTCTCGGGCTCCTGGATTTTTTCATCCAGCTTGTTCAGCTTGGAAAGCACCTGGGAGATCTCTGTGCGAACCCCTGACAGAGACTCCAGCTTCTTCTCAATCTCACCGATTCTCCTCACAAGCTTACACACACTCAGCTTTAGCTCGTCATCGGTGTTTTCCAGGGAATTAAAGAGACGGTCCAGCTTGGACTTGGCTAGTTTCACTGTGTTGCGCTCAGGTGAGCTGTCAACATCTGATTTCAGTGTTCCCTGAGAGAGAGATCCATTACTGTTATGATGCGATGGTTGAACAATGCCCAGAGAGTCACAAACACTCATGTCATCCAGAAAACGGAAGATGTCACTAATATCATCTCGAATCATCTCCGCGTCCATCTCAGAGTGTTTCAGGTTATGGCGCTCTCTGTCATGGTACTTGGACAAGTAGTCCTTTTCCTTCTTCTGCTCAGCCTGCTCCGTTTGGGTACCGACACTAGAGCTGTCTCTATCTTCAAACAATGTGCCATTCTTACTTTTGTCCCAAAGTCTTTTGGCTGCAGCTTGTTTGTCTAAACCTGTGGGCCCTCTTGCCATCAATGCAACGTTCTTGCTTTTTATTCCATTAGCTGTTTTTCCAAACCCAGGAGAGTGTACCACTGTCTCCTTTGGGCACTGAAAGTGCTGCTCACTGTCAGTATTGATCACACTGATGTTGCAGGGGTGATTTTCCTTAAATACTTTGCTGTTTAGGACAGGTCTGTCAAAATCCTGCGGACCCTCTTCCGTATTTAGGCTGAAACTCTTCACGGGCCATGCCGGCTGCTTCCCGGCTTTTTTGGCGTACCTCTTGCTGGTGACGTGCTCAGACACTGTCGTTGGACCGAAGTACGTGGATGCCTGTAAATCGTCCAGGCTTTCGTGCTTCACCCTCAGCCTGTCATGAAGCGGGGCGTTGACGGGAGATTCAAAGTAGGGGTTACTGTAGTGCAGCTCAAAGCTGCGGTTGAAGAAGGTAGCAGGCTTGTGCATGTCCCTCCTGGGGTAGCCATCTCCAGCCTTGCTTCCTTTTTTACATTCACTGGTTACAACCTGCAACAATAAAACACACAAGGATAAGATTAATGAACTCAAATGTAGATTAATCATCTAAATTTGACACTTATCAACAAACTTTCTGAAAACAGTACAAATCTATGGAGCCATATATTGACTGCATGTTAGAGAGAAACACACTAAAACCCAGTTAGAATGATTTGATTGATATGTCTATGAATAAATTATGTCAAAATTCATTATTAAATATCTAACGATATCCAACTATATACACCCACTTCCAAGAAAGTTTGAATAAAAAAAAACATTTCAAAAATCCGATTCAAGACTACTGTATTTTCCGGACTATAAGTCGCAGTTTTTTTCATAGTTTGGCCGGGGCTGCGACTTTTGCTCTGGAGCGACTTATGTGTGAAATTATTAACACATTATTATATCCTTTCAAATTTTATTTTCAAACTAAACCGCAAGAGGGCATTCTTGGCCTGTGTTGATAATTTCAAAATCGGCGGTAACTTATAAAAACAACTGTGGGTTCTTTGGTTTTTTGGTGATGAATCCACCAAAGCCCAATTTCTCCCTTCCTGCTCTCCAACACTACCCTCTCATGCATCCGTCCAGACCTCATGACTCCTTTCCCAGAAATCCTCCCTTTGCACTCATCTTCAGGACTGACAAACCTCTCCAGCCAATACCTGTACCATGTCAGTGAGCCTCATAGTGATCTCCAGTCATTTTGTCCAGCTGAGAATGAACCTTTCCTTTTCCCACTTCCAGACGCATGATCATTCTGGATCCTCCTTGCCCTCTATTTGTATCGCATTCTGGTGTTTTTAAATAGACATCCTTAACTTTTCCACATTGCCTTGTGTGGTTCTGCATGTGGGTCAGAGACCTTCAATCCAACTTGACAGGTCAGAGTTCCCAATGGCTTCTGAATGGCTGGAAGCAACTCTTTAATGAGAACCCACCTATAAAAATGCAGCAACAACAACTGTAAATAGAAAGCAGCATTCTTTAAGTAAGAATTAGACATCAATCATATGAGCTAAATGCCAAATATCATTGGATGTCAATCCATAACAAACAAACCCATCTGTTCATATTGGAAAGGGTTTTCTGAAAATATCCCTAACTTTAGACAGCACCTTTGCACCAGTGGAAATAAGTGATTGGACAAAAGATACTGCTGATGTCTACTAGTCTTTTGCACAGTAGACTAGCAAAGATATTGAAGAAGGATCCTTCTGCCAGGAATCACAATCAATAGATAGAGGCTATCCAGCACTGACCTCTACTCGACTGTTATGGCAGCATCTACTGGTACCGTCTAAACAGCTGTTGTAGTTCTTTTGTGGATGTCCAAAGTCCAGTCCAGGAGCCAATGATGGCCCATGGTCCCACAGCTCCCGCTTTGGTTTAATAATATAACACTTATGGCTCGCTAGGACTGTCAAACAGTCAAATAAATCATAAAATGTTCAAAATGCTATTTCTTCTTTCATTTCATGGTGACAGAACCACTCTAACCATTTCAAGCTTTGTGAATTTGCTGTGAACCCTTCTCGCCTGTTTCTTCCATGACACCTGTGAATTAAATGAAGAAAGCTGACAGTTAGGGCCACCACTTCTAGGAGAGATAGAAATTTTGTTGCTGAACATCAAGGCAAATATTTTTTCCTAATTTGTCAAGAGACTGTTGCCATGTCAAGAACTCAATGCTGTTGTGTTTTCAACAAAGATGTTGGTGACACCAAGTTCAACACAAATGAAGACTCTGGAATTTAGTTGCATCTTGTTTAATTGTCTTCATGAACATATGGTGAAAACTAAAATGACAGTAATAAACTCTATCTCAACACGTACAGGCTTGTTTACAGAAAGTGCTTAAGCTTATGAAAATAACATTTCATTGAAATGAGCTATAATATCCAAACCTATGTACAGACTGCCACGTACTGAAAGTTAAAGCGGTCCTGACTTATAATTCCATACTAAGTTCTTCGATCAGAACCTTTGTTTTCCACTGAAACTGCACAACTGCAAGTGCCAGAAGTGTATGACCAGAACTGGAAGGACATGATCCAGGATACTGATAACATTTGTTAACAAAAACTTATATAAACCATGAATTGATTATTAAACCAATTGCAATAATTTTCCTTATAACAGAAATATTTATAGAATTATCCATTGAAACCAGCTAACTTATTTTTTCCAAAAAGTTACCTTGAGGGGCAACACACTCCAGGAGGCCACCATAAATAATAAACTATACAGTCCTCGGCACGGTGGTGTGGTGGTTATCACCATCGCCTCACAGCAAGAGGGTTCTGGGTTCAAGTCCCTGGGGAAACCAGGACCTTTCTGTATGTTTGCATGTTCGCCCTGTGTCTCTGGGTTCTCTGGCTTCCTCCCACAGTCCATAAACCTGCATTCCAAATTGCCTCATAGGAGTTGACGGGGTTGTTTGTCTTTGTATGTCTCTGTGTTGCCCTGCCATGGACTGGCGGGCCGTCCAGGGTATACCCTGCCTCTTGCGCATCGAATACTGGGATAGGCTCCAGTCCCCCTACGACTCCATTTGGGAAGCAGCGGTTTAGAAAATGGATGGATGGACGGACACTCAGTCCTTTGGAATAGGGATGACTGGTTGCATAAATCAGCCTTGATCCCATGCTTTTACCTCAATCCTTCTAACTCAGTTGTCATTGCTGGGGATTGTGGCAGCACCCACAAAGGTGTGTGCTGGTGCGTGTAGCCTGCTTGTCCTTGAGAAGAGGGTTTCTCCGTGATGCAGTGGGTTTTCTGCTTCTGTTGTGATAAGGTCATATACTGTTGCCTCCAGCGTGTCCAGAACGGGTTTGAACGAGCTTGAACCTATCTCCATTTTTTATTTAAAGCTCTTTATGCACAAATTCTCAAGGTGCAGGTAGACAACAGGACAACAGCATAAGGGGTCTGTGGATCAAGGTCAGTTGAATGAGTGATGTGGCCTTTATAATGGCCGTAGTTTTAATAACACTTTGTGAGATAGTTTCATCTTATTTTGCAGAAGCATGAAGTCCAGAATTCTGCGATCATGCACTTCCAAGATCCCATGTGGCCGATATAACTCCCAGCTGCAATCTTGCTCTGTTATGTCATCATGCACTGATTTGTCCATTCCTAGTTCTTAGAAGTTCCAACAATGTTAGTGCCACGATCAGGTAACAACTGTTTGGTGCTGCCAAACAACTGTTTGGTGCTGCATCTATGCAGCTTGAAGTGTCCAGAGATTCCATCTCTCTCTTGAACTCATGCAGGTTAACATGACGTCCCACCATTTTCAGCTATCCGCCCTGGTATGTCTGTTTTTTATAGACCAGGGGCTGACAATAAGTGAATGGAGGACAAGTTTTTAGGCATTCAGCTGGTAAAGTGAGTTGTTTTTGGTCTGTGGTGAGTTAAACGTTTGTTACCGCTTTAAATCCTCAGTCTGGCGGCCCTGATCGCTGCTTCCATCTAACCCTAAGAGAGTATCGGGCTCTCATTTCTAAGCCTTTGGGTCAAATGAGACCTTCCTGTTGGATTGGGCTGAACTTTTGAAGGGGGCTAGTAGCCTCTACTTCAGTTTACGAACAAAACTCTTTGATCAGAACTTTTGTTTTCCAGTGAAACCGCACGAGGACATTACTGGGACGAGAAGCGTATGGATGGAACTGGAAGTAAAAAATTTTGACAAAATTTCTTCTTTCCAATACGTGCAAACACGTACAACATGCTGACAGGGAGTGAGCATGCAAAAAAAGTAAAGCAGCTCTAAGTTGCTTTAGCCTCACAGCATCAACTCAAATGAATCAGTCACAATTCAAGCTATGAAGATACCATGTTTATGCCCAAAGCTGGCTAACCATTCACACAGGTACGTTTATCAAGGACTGTGCCATGGAACTGAAGGAGAACCCGAGAAGAAGCAGGAATTTCCTACAGTCTTCCTGGCTTGTAACCCTGCCAGAATAGAGTAGAATGGGACAATAGAAGACATAACTGCAGATACACAGAGACAACTGGGGGACAGGGGAGTGATTTCTGATTATTTTTCATTAGCCTGTAATTAAAGCACAGATGAATCTAACACTGCACACCAACTGATTTTTATCTTTTAGCAGAGTTGACGATGACATGAACGTAACAGAGGAGTTGCCTGACCTCCAAAGCCTTTAAGGCCAAACAAGAAGAACAGATTTATTTGTTTTTGTAGGGTGAAGTTGTGTATGATATGAAACTACCATGGAGTAAAGCAGGTGGGAGGATTTCTGATGGTGCGCCCGAAATGGTTGGTGAACAAATTGGATTGTCCACATTGATATGCAACAAGTCAGCGGAGGAGGCTGAAAAGGAACATACAAGAATTGTCTGATAATGCATGGCTGGCAAATGTAGACTTTTTGGTTTGGAAGCATATGAATGTTGAGCGTTAGTCTCTAAGGACAAGACGCAGTGGTGAGCCAACTGTAAATATTAAAGCCTTTGGAACCGAGTTGCAACTGTTCCAAATACATCACTATGAACCCTTTGCCACACGAGGTTATAGACTGTTTGGGACAAGGAGGTTTGCAGCAGCCATCAGATCTCTTTCTGATATTTTGCAACATTGAAAAGGACATGTAGCTTTTTTCTCCCTTCTCCATGGACCCCTTTGATGGGTCACTCCAGCTGGAGCTCATCGAGGCACAGTGTGACAACACGTGGTGTGGCTGACACCAGCAGCAGACTTTTACCAACAGCTGGATAAAGGCAGGGTTCCAGAAAAGCGGACATTTGCAGCGAAAAGGTTGAGCCTATTATTATTGTTGTGTGAGGAGACATTCTCTGCCAGGAACTTAAATTAGATGACCCATGTGACATTTTGCACATCTCAACCCAGACCTTGCCTGTCCACTGAAACCCAGATCTCAGTATCACCCTTCTCATTAGTGTCAGTAAGTTACCCGTAACTTGGTCTGAGCTTCAGAGCGTCTCGGATGGTAACACCTGTCACTGTTAACAGGGAAAAGCCAGAGGCACAGTTACAGGCAGATGGACTGCTGGCACTTATCGTTTTAAGTTTTTGAATAAGGTCTGCCTGTAACTGCTGCTGTTTCGTACCTGTGCTTGTAGCACAAAGGACTACTTTCTGAATGGTCTTGTGAACGATAAGAGCAGGAGTCATGTGTCTTAAGCTTAATGTTAACAGCCTTTGCATTGCTCATTTAAGTTATTTTAAAAAAATAATATGGATTTAAAATTTCATCAACTTGGTGGACTTTTAAGGTGTTATATGCTTGTGTGAAAAGAGGCCAGAATAGTTTTTTTGTTTTTATTCATTTGTTCATGCCTGAGAGTTAGATTTGGTTACATTTTCATTTAATTAAATTATAAGCACCTGATAATGAAAATAACATTGAATAGAATAGAATAGATAGAATAGCACATGTGTACGTAACTTCTACTGTTTAGAAAGATGTCAGAAGGGACCAAGGGCCCCCGGGAGCCTTCACATTGTCAGAGCTGGCCCCCTTTAAAAATATTTTGGACTGCTATGGATGAGGACAGTCTATGTTTGATGAAGACCACTCTGTGGGCTTAATCCATGAGGGTTTCTTAGGGTTTCAGTGTGAGGATCAACTCACACAAGTGGACCTAAACCCATGTTATTTCTTTAAAACCAAAGAATGGACTTTGATAGTCAATTTCCAATTCTAAGTTTATCTTTCCATTTTTTTCTTTTCTTTGCCGTCATGTTCTCTTGATCTCTTCAGGCCATTCTACTGCCTCAGCCTGTCTCGTTGACTGAATTCTTTTTTACGTAAATCACCTGACTCTCTAGTGTCGTCTACCTCAATTCCAATGGCGCTACTTTGTGAACTTTGCTTGAGAAATGTTCTATAAATGAGCGGTGAGCGGTGCCATGTCACCTGGCAGTCCCCCACAGGAGACATTAATTACAGCTGCATAGGTCACCATTTCAAAATAATTATTCTTTCATCTCAGCGGGACATTTACAGATTAAATAAAAGTTCAACTTATTGCACATCATGAATCAACATTTGGTCCATCGTGCTGTTCATCTTTAAATTAAAATGCAATATCTTACTTGAATAGATCATTTGCAAATATTAGCTGTGATGTTGATTCTGAGTTTTTATTTAGAAGACACATCATTCAATTAGTTTTTAAACTAGAAACTGGATAACGTTTTTAAACTAGCTTTAAGGAAACATATTGACACAATTCTCTCTTTTTAACACTCAATGAACACTGTTCTGTGTCTTTTTCATTGACATCCTGTAAGCACAAACCTTTGGTGAAAATGCCACAAGGTTGTGAAAATCCTCCTTGAAGACATTCCTCTTCTGGGTGCAGGAGTAAACAGCCAAGCTGTCGGGATGGCCAATGTGCTGCAGGGACTCCTGATCGGTGACGGACTCACTGTCGATATCCATGGGGAAGTAAGTGCTCTGCATGTCGGAGGCCACCGAGGGCGGACTGCTGCCGGAGATCTGGGGAAGGTGGTGCAGCTTGTCCGGAGAGGCCGTGCTACATTTCAGCTCTTTGCTGACGTGCAGAAGGAAGTTGGGGTCAGAGGTGGGAATAAACTGGCAGTTATTGCACTCGGAAGAGTTAGAGCGAGCCTCCAGGGGCGGCTGGAGCTGGCCGTGGTGATGGTGATGGTGATGTCCATCCCTGGGGTGATCCGTGTGCTCGTAACCGGCTATCCTGACGTAGTCCTCCCCGTTAAAGGCGTCGCTGTCGGACCTGCGCAGCTCCAACGGTTTTTTGTGCGTCTTGGGCTTATGGGCTGCGGGGAGCCTGTCTTTCGCCATCTCCCCGTTCACCTGGATCAAGTTGAACATGGTGACGATGTCGGCGGCGACCATGAGTTTCTTGGACAGCGCGTCCTCGGTAGAACAGCACATTTTCTCTTTGAAGAGGGTGGCCGGGAAGGCAGGGTCCAGGCAGGCCGTGTAGAACAGCAGGCTTCGGATTTTGGCCAGGTGCACCAGGTCGAAGCGGGCGCACAGGGACTGGCACAGGTCCTGGTAGGTCATGGTGTTGCGCTTGGTGTCCAGTTCCTCCAGGATCCTGCCCAGGAACAGGGAATACTCAGGAAGAGGGTCCATGGATGATGAGCGGCGGGAGCAGGCCAGCAGCGAAGGTCCTACGAGAAGCTCAGCACCTGGAAACAACACCTTCAGTCAGAACATGTTTAACTTTTATTCTAATCCATTCATTCAGTTAGAAAAATAAGGTGTTTGCAACACAGATCCAATACAACACTTAGCTATATCGCTTCCACTGGGAAATATTAAATATAAATAATAAAAAGAGGGGGGAAAAACGTGCGTTTCAACACTGAGGGAGTCTGATTCATTTTAATCTTGTATTATCTGCGTCTGAACGTTGGAGCAGGTGGGCCACATCTCTGTCACTAGTCTACTGAATGTTTTCCCAGTCCCCCAGCGTGTCAAGAGGAATGCAGCAGGGTGTGCGACGCAAAGCTCATCATCCTCCCCACAAAAAAAAAAAAAAGGCGCACGGATGCGGAGGTTTGGCTCAGGAGGTAGCGGATAGATACCCTTTCAGAGCGGCTCCCCCCGCCTCAGGTCCCGCAGCGGGGCTTCATCTGCGTCCGAACGCCAGCCTCCCCCCTGTCCTGGACCACCGGCCATCGCGGCGGCGGCGGTGATGCGAGATGGAGCGCTCCGGACAAATTGAACTGCGTTCTCCAGCGAAAGGCGCAAGATTGCGATGGGTTTCGCGGCCATTTCCGGCGGAGACTTTCAAAATACGCGTCTCACCGGGACGCCCCCGGAGAATCTTAAATGATGGGACTAAGATGCATTTCTAACAAAAAAAAACAACCTTATTTTCAACTTACTTAGGGAAAAAAAAAAGAATGTATTCTTCTTACAACGCGGACTTTTCTTTGCCCTGATCATTGACACGCTGTAAAACTTCAATTTCGCATTTGATATAAAACAATGTGATTTAAATGCAGGGTAAATTCAAGCCACCCCTTCACTAAGCAGGGATGAGCAGCAGGCTCTTATTAAAAAAGGCCACTGGGCTCATTTCCGGCCGCGGCCGGTGTCATTCTGGGTGGTCGATGCGGTTCTTTTGTTTCCAGCAGAATGACGTAAACTGCTCCCCAGTGAGGAAAGGTGGTTTTATCCCTTTACCCAGAAAAAAAAAAATCCATCCCACCTTTGAAACTCCTGAATGGTCAGCGCACACAATAGTTAAGGCTTTTTGCGTTTATTTGGGGGTGAATAACACAAAGGAGACTCACGTGATTTCACATTTGCTCAGTCAAACTTGTTTACCAAGCTGCTCATCCCATGTGCATTTTAGAAGTATTTTTTATGTTGACTATAAAATGTGTTTTTGACGCTGTAAATAACAACAGATTATTTTTATTTAAAGTTTCTAACTCAGTCCAGAGCTTTTACAATGACTAAAGTTGTTAGGGTTACATCATCTTGACATTAGTATTAATGTCCAGTATCATTTGATGGAGAGGGAAGGTCAGACGTAGGTGTGTTTTCCACCTTTATTTAGTCTGTTATCTGTTACTTTAACCAGTTTGCTCTTTGGCTGATGTGTCCCACTCATAAAGATTTCCTAACTTGTAGCTTCACCAGATTTCTCGAAACACTGATAACAATTGTCAATATACAGAGCCTATATTTATCAGTTCAGTCAATTGTATTTGTAAAATGAATCATTTAGACAAATTGAAAACAACACTCACTTAAACGAGACCCTATTTTCCAACCAAAAGACTGAATCTTTAAACAACAGTTTTTTATTTTTAGTTAAAACATAGGGGAATACATCCAATATTACGGTATATCCACAACATCAATGACTTGTCTAGTGGCACTCAGGTGATCAGTTAGATTGGACCATAGTTATATTGCAACAAACTCATCCCTAATTAAGAGAACAATTGTTTTTTCCTAACAGAGTAAAACTTTATTAGTTCCCAGGTAAAGTATTTTGTTAGTGCTTTTTGTCACAAAAAAAACAACAACCAAACATCAAATAAAAGGCAGATACACCATGCATTTCAGTTTAAGGGAGTTGCACCCCCCTCTGTTTATTGCTAAGAATAACCTGTACAAATTGTCATTGCAGTGTAGTTGAAAAAAAAAAATTCCAACTTAGGAAGCTCGGTTGTTTAGACAGTGTGTTGTGTTTAAGGACTTGTGCAACGTTCCTCTTCCAACAACCGGTTCCTGGGGCTCCAGAGCAGAATAGCCAACCACTGGGCATCATCCTCCTTTTAGTAAACATCTGTTGGTTTTAAACATAAAAGACAGCGAGGATGGCAGTGAGAAAGGCAACTAAAACCAGTGGAAACACATTTTACAGCTGTGGAGTATTTGCCCCTTCATTCATTGTCATTCAGATTTGTGGGAAACCTTAAACGTAGACAGCATTCATTTTTGACGACGCCCATGTCTAACTTCATGTTTCCAGTCTCACCGGGCCTGCGGGGGCTTGTGCTGTCCCCCGCCACCTTGTCAGTGCAGATCCCACGGTGACAGGTTTGGTAGATGGGCGGCCTCAGCGTCACTGGGCAGTCGTCGCCATGACGTCCGGTCACTTTGTGCATGCAGTGGACAACTCGTGACTGCAGTCCTTTCCCACAGGAGGAGGAGCACTGAAACAGACAATTAAAAAGGACCTCTTGTCAATACTTATATCAATACTCCCCAGAAGTTGACTTACTTACCAGTAAGTTTGCCTGTTAACAGCAACCTGACCTTTAAATAAGCTCATTTTTACATTTTTAAGAGCTATTTACCGACGATGTGCAGACTGATTTGCATCTGTATATGAAAAGAACTAAAAATAGTTGCAAAAATGCATTTTTTTAATGCTACATGCACAACTAGTGTCCTCCAGGAGGGGTCCCTGTTGGATATTTGAGTTCGTCTGGTTGCAAATAAATAAATAGTTTAGTTACAGAGGTGTAGATGGCGTTTTTTTTGGCTTTTTGTCCAACAGCGAGGAACATTGTAGTTTTGGACCAGAATCTCTCTCTGGTAGAACTGTAATTAGTAAAAGTTAGGCTTTCCCGTCTAGATTATCCAAAATGCTGCAGCTAGAGTTCTGATGAGAACTAGTCGTGGAGATCACATTTCTCCATCTTTTATCAGCTCTGAAGAAAAAAATGAAGTTCTGTTCCTCACATATGATGCTCTGAATGACCAATCTCCATCATATCTTAACTAAATCGCCGTTGTAGCAGAAGACTTTGCTCTCACATGGAATGTGTACTGGGGATTCCTAGAGGTAGACCTATCAGGTATCAGGATCAGGAATAGGATCAAAGTGTGGTTTTGGTTCAATCTGTTGGGTTCCTTAGCTCAGAAACCTTAGTTTAATTGTATTTGTATAAATTGGACCAATCCACACTGAAATACGATTTGTATATATTTTTTATTGGCTTCAGTTTGTACTTTAAGATAGAAATACCGTTGTGATATGGCTGTGCATAAAAAGAAAGTTGAATATAACTGAGAAAAAGAAAAACCTAAGATTTCTGACAGACCATCCATAACGTTTTCTTACGGGGAATTGTGTGATTCTGTACGAGAACTCTACTTTTACATAGGAATCTATAGACTCAAATAAACATGTCAAAATGCCGGATTCGATTTTGATGGACATCCTTAATCAATTCCCCACAATACAGAATACCTGATGTTTTAACCCTTTAAAGCCTGATCCAAGAAAAAAATTCGATTTTTTTTGTCTTTTTTGTTTGCCCCTTTAACAAATATTAAATAAAATCAACAGAAATAGCTTTTAAATATTCATAATTCATTACCATGTGATAAGTTTAAATCATTGTCCAATCTTCTGTCCACTGTTATCAGTTATATACCTGATGCAAAACATTTAAGAAAATATGTGTCTAAAATATGATACACATGACATTATAGGGTTAAAATCATTCTACCTTGGACCAGCCTCCAAATCTCCATTCATAACATCCAGAGTTGTCCTCACAAGGTTCCTCCTGGGTTGGCTTTGACAAAGGATCACATGCTCCCTCCGGGTTTGTGCACAGCACCGTCCTTCTGCGAACGCCTTGACCACAGGTTGATGAGCACTGAAGGAAGCCACAAAAAATGAGATTAGGAAGGAGGGTGTTTATTTTCTGTTTTGACAATTTATGGACACTTTCTTCTGCAATCCCTAAAAAGTTGTTTAATTCAGGCTCGGCTGCAGGATCAAAATGTTTAATTTAGTCCTTGTTGCTGTTAAATTCACTTCCTTGATTTGTGATATTATAAAGGCTTAACACGTGTTACTATAAAGAAAATGGGAGCTCTGTCCCCACTTCTGCAACCCCCAACAGGGTCAGATGAACAACTCCTTAGGGTATTGTCATTTTGCAGTGCTGACTAGGAGACTGCGATTGAACGGACCTCCGACACAAAAAACGTTATCACGAGCAAAAATGCAGGAGTTACTTAGTTGGTGTTCCTTTTTTTCTGTCTGGGGTGACCAAGGCTTTGTGCATGCATTCATCAGAAGCTTTTTCTATTGCAGACAACTCAGCATGCAGGCTGGGATTGAAACGCCCACCTGGTGGTTTTTCATTTAATGTTTTAGCTTTTACAATTCACCATCTGTCTTTATGGCAGTCAATCTGTTTCGATGTATTTTGTCTAAAAAAACTGTGTTTCACTTTGTAATAACGTGCCCAATTAATTGTTATCTGCCTGTAAGTATTCATCAAATACTCAAACTTCATTGGCACACTATCATAGGACAGTTAATTTAAATTTAACTTTAAAAGTAACTGGAAGAATTAGACAAATTTGGAATGATGATCTCATTGGATTAAAACTGTACTGAGATGGATTGGATTCTGCACTGTTGTCAATGGATTAGATGTTTTTTTAAAGCTACATCTGATTTAAGCACAGGACTTTTGTCTTTTGGACTCATTAGACCGGAGTGGTGGCAAATATTCAACAGGTTGCCTGGAAAATACAAGAATCAAGGTGCTGCAATCTTTTAGTCAAAGTCCGAACCTAAACCTGACAGCGAAATCCTCCTGGCTTTCACAGCTTAACTTTAACTTTATAACTGTTAAGCCCAAAGTGACTCATAGTGAATAGAATTACTCAGCAACTCCTTAAGGCTATTTGCAGCAACAGCAGGGGAAGACAAAATCTTATAAGTAAAAGAATTTATTATATCTGCTTTTTTTAATATGTACTATATATTTCTGAAGCTATTGTAATGGTTGTATTTCCCCAAATGAAGGGTACGTATTTAATAATGAATATTATCTTCTTTATTAAAGTATTAATGAGAGAATACACCCTCTACCTGTCATTTAAAAGAGGCAGGAAGACAAATGAAGACCTTATTCACATGTTTTTCCACTGTCTTTTAAAAAGATCATTTTTTTTGTTGAAGAAATTAAATTCATATCAAGGCAGATATGGATGTTTGAACCCTGATTTTCAAATGGAAACAAAGTACGATTTACTTAGAATATGCCGTAACTTGCTCACCCTAAACATAAACCATTGGACTATCTTATTCTGAGCTTTCCTTTGTGGAGACATTATTAGAATATCATCTTTAGGCGCATCGATTGAATACAATCAAAGTACTCCAACGTCGATGTACCTTTGACCATTCTGAAGTCTGCCATATCGTGGAGCAAGAAGGGCCCTCGCAGGTCTGCATGGCAGGGGGTTTCCCCCCTGGACAGTACAGGTCCTGGCTGTGGAAGACCGAGCTGTTCTGCAAGTGGTAAACACAAGATACCTCTCTGTGCTGAACCCCCTCGCCACACGTGACGGAGCATGGCCCCCACTCCCCGCTCATCCACCTGTGGAAACATCAGGTCGTGAAATGAGGCATACCAGGTTGTCTTGATTTGAGAAAGATGTGCTTTTAAGACTGTTAAATACCAATGATTGAGCAATATAGGGCATTTCATGCTTATTAACTTTGCATCATTTTGTTTTATAGAAGAATGCATGGATATCAGATCCCTATTTCAGAGTACTACTTTACTACTACTTTATTACTTAAGCAGTATGTTCTTATATGCTTCTTTCAGGAATGATTTTAGTGTAACTACCAATATCTTCTGCTGTGTATCTTTGTGGGTGCTTGGCAGGGGTGAGTATTGCAGACTTGTACGTAGGGATGTGGCCGGTTCTCAGGCTGACAGTTGCCGTCACCGACCACCTCCATGGTTTTATTGATAATCCTTATACAAGAAACCGTTGTTCTCCTTTCCCCTGCATGAACACAAACATTTACACAAATCAGTTAGTCACAGCTGTCTTCTGAATCAACATTCGAGACAGTTCATACAAGTCGGAACACTGGATTCCGTTTCCACGATGTTTGTTCTTTGCTGATTTTGTGTGCAGGGAAGGCCATACTCCTGATGATCCTAAATCCATCCATCCATCCATTATCAATACCGCTTATTCCCTCATGGGGTCGCGGGGGAACTGGAGCCTATCCCAGTGGTCAACGGGCGAGAGGCAGGGTACACTCTGGACAGTCCGCCAGTCCATCGCAGGGCCACACATAGGACATACAAGGACCAACAACCACTCACACTCACATTCATTCCTAAGGGTTAGGGTTAGGGTTAGGGTTAGCTAAGGGCAATTTCCCCAATTGCCAATCAACCTAACATGCAGGTTTTTGGACTGTGGGAGGAAGCCGGAGAACCCGGAGAGAACCCACGCAGACACAGGGAGAACATGCAAACTCCACCCAGAAAGGTCCTGGTTCCCCCGGGATTCGAACCCAGAACCCTTTTGCTGGGAGGCGACAGTGCTAACCACCACACCACCGTGCCGCCCTGATCCTAAATCATATTGAGTTAATCAAAGAAAGCAGACAACTTTATTAAAAGTGTACATTTTCTAGAGGTCAACCCACAAAACGGACACAGTAAGTTAGGCCAGTAAGTTGGATACCAACAGCAGTGTCCAATAAGAAAAGGCCTCATCCGCTTAAGCTTTGCAGAGGTTTCCAAGCCCAAGCACTTGAAGAACACAAAGCATTTCTTCAGGAGAGCGGAATATGCTCGTACACAGAGCTCAGACTGTAAAATAGTCGTTCATTGTAAGGAGTGTAACAGCATAGACTGGTGACAGCGCGTTCCCATAATCTTAAAAAATATGGTTTATTGAAATGTACAGAACTGTCAACAGCACTAAGTCTTCACAATATAGCGCCCGGCCAGTCTGTGTTTCATGGGATAGTTAACCAAAGCAAAGCAGAAATCTTACCTCCTCCACACCTGACAGAACAGTTTTGCCAGCTGCTGTGTGTCCAGATAAAGAGGTACGCTGGTTCCAGCTGTTCCTCGTGGCTCCCGTCCTCAGTTGTGTTTAGAGACACGGTGTACTCATAATGGAGGCCATAACTCTGGTCATGAAAGAGTAGCACCTAGATAAAACATATACGGGTTGAAAAAAAGCTAAAAATGCTTTTTTTTTTTCTTGATTTACTTGAGCAAATATGAAAGTATTTACAAAAGTATTTCCAAATAAAATGTAGAAACTTTGTCTTAATGACTATAACTCGGTTTTTGACCCATCCCAGGCAGGATACATCCAGGACAAGTTATTATTCCCAGTGGGATCATGTCTTTATCCATGCCTATATATATATCTATATATATACACTATATTGCCAAAAGTATTTGCTCACCTGCCTTGACTCACATATGAGCTTAAGTGACATCCCGTTCCTAATCCATAGGGTTCAATATGACGTCGGTCCACCCTTTGCAGCTAGAACAGCTTCAACTCTTCTGGGAAGGCTGTCCACAAGGTTTAGGAGTGTGTTTATGGGAATTTTTGACCATTCTTCCAGAAGCGCATTTGTGAGGTCGCACACTGATGTTGGACGAGAAGGCCTGGCTCTCAGTCTCCGCTCTAATTCATCCCAAAGGTGTTCTATCGGGTTGAGGTCAGGACTCTGTGCAGGCCAGTCAAGTTCATCCACACCAGACTCTGTCATCCATGTCTTTATGGACCTTGCTTTGTGCACTGGTGCACAGTCATGTTGGAAGAGGAAGGGGCCAGCTCCAAACTGTTCCCACAAAGTTGGGAGCATGGAATTGTCCAAAATGTCTTGGTATGCTGAAGCATTCAGAGTTCCTTTCACTGGAACTAAGGGGCCAAGCCCAGCTCCTGAAAAACAACCCCACACCATAATCCCCCCTCCACCAAACTTTACACTTGGCACAATGCAGTCAGACAAGTACCGTTCTCCTGGCAACCGCCAAACCCAGACCCGTCCATCAGATTGCCAGATGGAGAAGCGCGATTCGTCACTCCAGAGAACGCGTCTCCACTGCTCTAGAGTCCAGTGGCGGCGTGCTTTACACCACCGCATCCAACGCTTTGCATTGCACTTGGTGATGTATGGCTTGGATGCAGCTGCTCGACCATGGAAACCCATTCCATGAAGCTCTCTGCGCACTGTTCTTGAGCTAATCTGAAGGCCACATGAAGTTTGGAGGTCTGTAGTGATTGACTCTGCAGAAAGTTGGCGACCTCTTCGCACTATGCGCGTCAGCATCCGCTGACCCCGCTCCGTCAGTTTACGTGGCCTACCACTTCGTGGCTGAGTTGCTGTCGTTCCCAAACACTTCCATTTTCTTATAATACAGCTGACAGTTGACTGTGGAATATTTAGGAGCGAGGAAATTTCACGACTGGATTTGTTGCACAGGTGGCATCCTATCACAGTTCCACGCTGGAATTCACTGAGCTCCTGAGAGCGACCCATTCTTTCACAAATGTTTGTAAAAACAGTCTGCATGCCTAGGTGCTTGAATTTATACACCTGTGGCCATGGAAGTGATTGGAACACCTGATTCCGATAATTTGGATGGGTGAGCAAATACTTTTGGCAATATAGTGTATGTATTTTTCACATTTTCAAATCACAATTAATAGCCCAAATCTTTATCAATCACACACATAATTTGATAAGTGACATAGCAGTGTATATCACATTTTAAAGTACAATTTTATGGGAAAAGCCCAACAATATTTTGTTAGCTGTTCATATATTTCAAATAAGGTACTTTTTACTGCAGTATTCTCTTCATACTTCTAAGAAATGTGAACACAAACATAATCAAATCACATCATTTCAAATCAAATACAAAGTTATTTACTGCTGCTGGGCAGTAAAGCATGTTTTGAAATTAAATGATATTTCAGACTGGAAGTCCTGCGATGAAAAGAAAATTCACCATTGCAATGCATACAGTATGTTTTTATTTATTTTTTTAATCAAATTCGCTATCAGGAAGAGTTTTGAAATGAAATGCCTCTGCAACAGTCTTGTTATCATGGTTGTCAATCACTGATGCCTCCCAGTTGCCAGCCTGTGCATTTAAACCCTCCTCAGTATCAGCTCCAGTGCCGGATCATCTGACTTATTCCTTGTACCAAGCAAAGTTTGCAACCCTGTATTTATTTTATATAACCATGATGTCACGTCTGGGGGAATGTCTGGTGTCTCGTCATGTGTTGATTACCTATTGTGTACACCTGGGGTTCCCCTCCCTCATGTGTTTAATTAGTCCTCGTTTCCCATGTCCTGTGCCAGTGTGTTTTCGTATATGTCTCCCCACGTCATGTAAGGTTTTGATTTTTGCACTTTGCCATAGCCATGTTTTTGTCAATCCTGATTTGATACCTTGTCATAGCCTTGTTTACTTTATTTGATACTTTGTTTTCATAGTCTGGTTAACCTTGCTTTGTTACTTTGCTCTTATTTTTGTCACAGCCTTGTTTTGAACCCATGTCTGATCATCCACTCCATTGAGTGCGTTTTTGTTAAAAAAAAAACCCTTCAAACTTCATGTCTCCGCGACTGAGTCCTCCAAGATCCACCCTCATGACACATGAGTTTTGCCTTGCTCTCTTTGGATCCAGTTTGCCTGTTGCCATTCTGCTTTTGAGCCCTTCCCTGTCCATTGGATCTTCTCATCTGCCTCATGCTCCCAGGAGACCCGGCCAAGCTCTGTGTTCTACAGTAAATCTTCAACCAGATGACAGGACAATAAACCTATGATCTTGCTCCATGAAAGTGCAGCAGACACTTTTCGGCTCAGTCAGGTAAGCAAGTCAACACCTTTCAGGTCCCCCTACAGTTTCTTTTTTATCCTAGGATTAAAGTTCAACATGCTTTGTGCTTTTTTTTTGTTTTTCCCCATAAAAATCATCTCAAACTGAGTATTGTGAGCATGCAAGTGGTAACATATCATGGCCCTGTGGCTAAACGTAGTTAGCAGACTTCTGCTAACTCATCTGCTCACCATTAGGTGTAAGGGAGTGGTCGTGGGCCCCTTGGCGGACATCTTCTCCCACAGCCCTCTTCTAACATAGCGCACGGTGGTTCCGGCCAGCTCAAACTCTCCCGGGAGTTCAATCTTCCAGTCACTGTTGATGGATCTCTTGCTGGAGTCCTTTAAAGCTGTAAGGAAATCAGAGGATGATTTTGCTGTCATGTGAAATTTAGTTTTGTTTTACACATGCAAACCCTTCTCATAACATGTTGTATATTAATTGCTGTTGGTTTTCTGGATTTCTCTATAGATTTAGTTGTTTTATACCAGGTGAAAATGATACCTTTTTGGTTTTGGAAAGAATCCAGATGCAGACTTTTGTGTCCTGCAAAGTGGGCTAATTATATGAAAAGTCTTCAGTTATTGAACAAGAAAAGCAGAAAAGACAAAAGTTGGAAACATCAGCAAAACTGTTTTAACTACAGATGTGAAATGAGGAGAAAAATGTTTTCTCAATTTGCCTTAACTTCATATCTGGCAAACAGGTTTAGGATTTGTGGATTTTTTTCTTCTTTTTTTAAAATTTCGAATTAGTTTATCTGATCTGTTCCTTGTATGGATTCCTGTTACTTTGAGTTATTGGTTTAAAATTAAATAATCATTACATATTTATGTTTTTTTCATTCATAGTACTCCATCACTTCTGAGTATTGAGTTTCTGGTCCTTTTTTATCATGGTTTAAGTCTTATTTAGTTGCTTGTTTTGGTCATCATTCCTTTTTTTTTTTCCAAAATGTTTTTATTAAGTTTTAGGTGACAGTTAAACTCCATATCATGTTGTAACTGATGCTAACATCAGTGCTATTGTTAATCGTGTATATTCTGTACAACACGTTTTCTGTATTCTGGTTTCCTACACTTTTTCTCACACACACATGCAGATATGATCATAACTCTCCATTCCCATAGGCGTCCATCCAGAAACTCAGCCTGCATGCCAATTGAATGCAATAAAGAATCCTGTTTGATAAAGTACGTCTTAAAAAAAGGATCAGGATAAGTTTTATCCATTTATTCATCAACGTTTAGTGGTCTCTTGGTGATTTGATAACTTAGGTCTTTTCAACAGTAGACTCAAAATTTGAATGATGGATGAGGATAGATGGCCCTTGACTGAACAGCAGAAAGGTGAAGTAGAACTTTTAAGTTTTAAATCAAACTGCCACTTGAGTCTCATGGCAATTACATGCGCTTAAAGCTGAAAACTTCCAATTTATTGAGAAAGATAATTATTGAATATATCTTAAGACATGTAATAATTGTGTTTAAACTCGGGTATAACTACCTAGAAAGTTCTGTGAAGGTTTGTCCTCCATAACTTTGATCCTCCACGCACCTGCAGGGATAACCACAGCCTCCACGTAGCCTGACAGAGATACAAATTACAAATAATATATACTGTAATACAAATAACAATAAACAAAGTTTGTGGTGTTTTGAGGCAAAAAGATGCATTAGCTTCCAACTATGGGCGGTTAAGGATGACAAAATAAATGGATAAATCATGAAATACATACCCATAAATCTCTCATTAAGTAATTAAATGTATCACCATCTTTGCATGTGAAGTTTGGACAATCTAAATTTATTTAAAGTCAGCAAAGCATTTATTACACGATGCCATGTACGGCTCCCTTTGTGTTTTGGCCCTTATGTGTGTTTTAATTCAGTTGTCAGCCACAGTTCATGTGGCTCTTGAAACACTGCAGAGCTGTTGGACTTTCCTGGCTGGCCCTTCTGACCTGGCTGGCTTTGTGGAATGTTCTAACCAGGAGGGCTTGGTTATTGTTCTTTGACTTTATCAAAGATCTCTCCGACGAACTCCTCAAACATGCGCTAGGGTCAGCTTTTCTAGTGGTGTTGGTCTTTGAGCCATTGTGGGTCAGTCTGACCACATCATGGTGCATTTAATTCCTGCACACAGGCAGAAAATAAACTCTCACAATCCTGCTGTGAGGACATCAAAACAGTGGATCAGTGAGGCTGTGTGAGAACAGGAGTGTTTGGACTGTCTAGATTGGACATTTTGGAATTGGACACAATCACCTACATTAACTTTGGTGAGGACAGCATCGATGAAACAGTGTTTTAATGCTATATTATGTCAAAAAAACAACAGATTCTGACACCATAGTGAATCATCACCACCGGTGCGTCATTAAATGCGTCAGCATTTTGTGACAACCTCTTCCTGATGCTCAGCAGGCACTCCATATACCTCATATCAGCGTACACATATTTAACACAGTGTTTTTTAACCTTTTTTGAGCCAGGGTACATTTTTTCATTGAAAAAATCACGAGGCACGCCACCAACCAAAAATGTTAAACAAATCTGTATCCGCCTATAGTAACACTATAGTTATTCTTATTTTATTCTTATCTTAAGTGTCTTGAATAGGAATCAAATAAACAAAAATGTATTTTTATCATATTTTATATTTCCTCTTTCAAATTGCACTTAACATGTCCACTTCAGTATATAAAATTATACACAAAATCTAGTCATAAGGAATTATTACATGATTACGCCACCAGTCCCCAGGACAGCACAGACACTCGAAAATGGCATATTATTTGCAGATAATTAATTCCTTATCAAAAAGTATTTTAAGACCAATTAGGTGAAATAGGATGATTTTCTACGGCACACCTGACCATCACTCGCGGCACACTAGTGTGCCGAGGCACAGTGGTTGAAAAACACTGAGTTAGATCACAAAACACTTACCCATTCCCTTAGTGTGGTTGAAGTCTCCTTTCACTATTTTACAAGCGCGTCCATGTCCATTGCAAACTCCACACGCATCTTCCTTGGCCGAGGAGCCAATGATGCCGTCGCATCCAATCGTCTGCTCACAAAAGAGGATAAGTCATTTGCTGCAGTATGAATTATAGAAAAGGAATTATATTAAAGGATTAGGCATGAGCCAACAATGAAGCTCAGAAGGAATTTCTCCCAGAGAGCTCCTCTCCACTCGGCTCCTGAAGTGCACAGGTTTGCAAAGGCACTTCCAAACACCTCCAAAGGTTGCACTGGGCTTAAATTCACCGGGTGTCTTGTTAAGGTCTTTCTTTTTTTTTGTTGTAGTTTTGACTTTCTGAATGTGCCCTATGAATCCAGGTGGCCATTTTATGGTGAGTTGGCCCTCTGTGGCCTTGTGTTTTGTTCTTGTTCTTAATGACTGTACGACTGTTCAGTATTTGTAGCTTTCTTTTAGCTGAGTTTAATTGGTGTTTAGGTGTTTTATCTCCCGTTTGGATGAGTCTGTTTGCTGCTGTGTCTTGTTCTGCCTCCACTTCCAGCCCCCTCTATGTTTTCATTACCCCCTACCACACCAGGGTTTGCATCCCTTTCTACTTTTATTTATACCCCCTACCTGAACCAACTATTTAAGATCAGTAATTTGACATACATAATGTAATACTTGTTCCCTGTTAAAATCGATAAAGCAGTCCAAGTGTTTTATCCAAGTTATGCAGGTCCTGTCTCACTGTTTGGGGCATCTACATATTAGAGGATTAGAGTTCATAAATGGCTACTAACTTATCTCTTAAAAGCAATTCTGGACAATGATAACCCCATGTCCTCAGCTAGCTAAAGCAGCAATTGACTGAAAACAAGGAGGTTACTAGTCCTAAGGCCACGTGACTGTTCACTGTTCTGCTTCTTTGTATTACCGGTGGCGTGCTCATACATACCATGCATTTCCCATTAACACAGAGGTCAGACTCGTATGGGCCACAGGGAGTCCCGTCTATCACTCTATCAGCCACCAGGACTGGGGCTTCTCGGCCAATCGGACTGCAGAACAACGCGCACGGCTTGTCTGCTCATAAACAGTTGAGCACAAAGCAGATGGAAATAAACCCAGTATTAGTAAAAATTGAGAGAGAACACGTAAACTGGACTTGTTTTGATTTAGTTATAACAAAAAAACTGATAAAAAGCTTATCAAAAGTAGGATGAATGAAAATAGACAACTTTAGTATACCTGTGTGTGTGTATATATATATATATATATATCCTCAATCATGTCCTTATTGGGTATTATATTTTACTCTCTGAGTTATCAGGTACTCCCACACAGTTCTTCTGATGGTTAATATTGAGTCTTACACTTTCAGAGAACTGTAGTCGGACATCAAGGATTTCTCTAAATGTACCGAAGGAGGCTCTTCTCCCACCCAATTGGTCATAACAGCCTTCCAGCCTAACATAAGCACAAACTGTGTCCTTCTGGGATCTTACTGCTTCAGGGGTCCTACCCAATAAACAGAATATTGGACTAGGCTGTAATTGCTGCTTGATTATCACACTAATCTCAGCACATACAGTTTGCCAAAAACCTTTTAACCCTTTGCATTCCCAGAAGCAGAGAATCTTGTCCCTACAACAGTATTGCATTTTGGGCAGTTTGGAGAGGCTCCCGTTGTGTATTGATCATACATATACAGAGACATACAGATGCTTTGTAAGATATTGTATTGTATTTCTCTGAATATGTTATTTATAGATATTTTGGAAGGTAAAAGTATATTTCATTGGCTATTGTTGTCTTCAGCTGAGTCTCCCATAGTTTTCTTAGAAATGTCTGTATTCAACGGTTGTAACTTGACATAAAATTTGGTAACAAATTGACCTTGTTTATCTAGAAGAGCCTTTTCTTATAATAAAAGGTGGGAGTGGCTCTAGGCTGGGAGGCAGCCTACAGCTTAAATAAGACCTCCATACTTTACACTACACGATGCGGCAGCAAATGATGGAACAGAACCATGGAACCATTAGAGAATAATTCCTTCTGAGGAAAAAAAACATAGCAACTTTGCAACAGAATGTGAAACGTCCACCATTAATCAACCTAATTATTTTTAACTTATCAGCCATCTCCTTTTCAACAACTTGCACTGTTGTGTGATGTTCAGGGACAGGAGAAATTGTTGAATTGTGCAATTTTTGTTTAATTCCAATGTTAAATGACCTCTATTAATATGAACAAAATTCTCTTATCCAATACCAGGTATGAATAATAACCGTTTAATTTCACAGAGCCCTGGGTGGACACTTTTTTCTTTATTTATATAATTAAAATCCATTCCATTACTTTCAGAAATTCTGCCAAATGTTGCCTCCATCCAAATTGTTCATGGAGTGAGGACACGGGTCACCACAAAAGTGTCTGTGTGTCTCACCATCATTAATGACAGCAGTCAGCAGGCTTTTCTTTATTTTGCTGGACTGTTGATCATAGGACATACATTGCAGGTCCCTGAAGCTGGGCTCCCCCTTGGGACACGGGGGGCCTTCGCACGCCTTGTGCTCCACGCTGGCCTTTGGACAGTGTCGGCCGTCTGGACCTGGCCTGTACGTGCGCACACACACACATGCAGAGACATGCAAAGACAAAGATACACACTCAATACAGACTTTTAATTCAGGGAAAGATGTACATATCTATAGTTGCGTTCAAAATCAACCATAAAAATGTAACTTCGGGAAGCAGATATGGTCACCATGGCGTCCACACGCCAAGATAATTTATCTAAATTACATCTGGTACCTCTAGAGGTGACATTCCCTAGTCATCAGTCTCTCCCTCCACAATTGAAGACATACCATTCACATTGAGATCCTCAATGATCTCCTTCCAACACCCAGTGATATCCTCACTCTGGGTCAGCATTCCTGAGTCCCAGTCAAAGCACAGTCTGATGTCGGACCCTGCTCCTTTTGAGTCATCAAGTGGTTTGTCATCACTACCTGGAAGTCACCCAAAAGTCCTCCTCCAAAAATCCTCTGAGCTTTTTTGTGATTTTAAATGCCTGTATGCGGATGTTTAAATTAATTTCCTACTGAAATCCTAAGGTACTTTGTTTTATGCCTCCGAGTTATGAAAAAATGTCCAATTGAGTGACCCGATTTTTAATGGAAGGTTACCTCACCTCTTGAATTAATCCCTCTGTTTCTTTAAGCCCTAACTTAACATTCCTAGAATCAAACTGCTAAAATTGTACAATCAGCTTTGAAGAAAAATGTCAATATAAACACATCATTGACATTATCCACCACCTATTTTGACCTATATATACACATATAGTTTTTTATGTATATATCTAGCTATATTATATGAGGAATTTTGTATATATATATATATGTATATATGTACAGACATGTATATATGTATATGCCTTTGTTTTACTTCTGGAGCCTGTAACAAAAATAATTTCCCTCTGGGATTATTAAAGTATTTCTGATTCTGATTCTGATAAACAAACTGTTAGGATGTGGTGGTGAGCAGATGGACAAATGTGCAGGGCCGGAGAAGGAACAAGCGGGAACCAAAGAACTCTAGAGAAACAGTAGTTATCTAACCTACAACAAAATGCATGGCTCAGTTGAAATAACTGACAAGTTTATACAGAGAGAGGAGAGTAGTGGAAGAAACGCAGGTGAGCCAGGGAACACAGGTGAGGTAAGATGATAACAAGAGCCGGGGGAAAAATGAGGGAAGTGAAATAAGCCCAGAGACACAAGGGGAAGTGACACGAGGCTGAGAGGAACGCCAAAATAAAGCAAAGGAAGATAAGAGACACACAAGGAAACCGAGACACAGCCTAGAAAAACCAGAATAGAACCCAAACCCATAGATCCTAAGACAAACACACACAAATAGAGAGGTCTCATACGGGGGGTTGTCGCATTTCCTCTGTCGGAACCGGACTCCCGTGCCACAGGTCCTACTGCACAAGCTCCACTGGCTCCACGGACTCCAGTCGCCGTCCACATGCTGCGGGATGGGGGTCTTGCTGACACATTCTCCCGCTCTGCACCACTAACACGTGCACAGACGAAATCTGTTTCAGACACACTTCAAACTTTCCAAATCGATGTAAACCTCTCACCGGATGACGTCACAAAGAGATCAATGTGGAGCTTGAAGGACGTGGTGTAAATTAAACAATCTTACCTTGTCTGTTCCGCACTCGGTTCCTTCCAGAGGAGGATCTAGCTTTGTCTTACATGGTGCTTGTCCATCCACTAAACACCACAGGCCGGCACACATAAGGTGCTGAAAACCCAGGAAAACAGAGATTGAAACATTATTTGTTACCAAAATGCTGCTTAATAACATGCTGAAATATTCCCTGATTTTGGTGAGTCAATCATTTAATGCACAATTCTGAAAAATGATACGAGCCAAACATAATTTTAATTACCATTATTCCCATAGGTAATTCTGTTGTGGTTGTAATTCTTTTCTTAAACATTATGACAGCTAAATCTGTCCCTGGTGAATGTGTAGTTGTCTGTAGTTGATGAAGCCTCCCACTCCTCCCACTTCTTTGTTTAACATGAAATTATGTGGCGGGGGAGCAGTGTTGTTCTTTAAATCGTTGAAGTTTGCAACATTCTTCTGGTTATAATCAGTTCCGAGGGATACGAAGCAGTTTCCTGCATAAACTTGCAGACCTCAGGAGCCGAAGCATTAACACTAGTACAACGTCCAGGTAAAGAGCGGGTATCTGTATTCCACAACCACCTGTAGTTCTGAAGGTATACCATCACATGGTCTGTAAAAAGTTCAATTTTATGAATTTTTATCGCAATATTTGTTTTTTGTAATTTGCTTATTAATTTACTGAATCCTGATTTTTTAAGATGGATCAATTCCTCCAATTTTAACTGATCATGTGGAGGGAAATTTGGACAAGAACAAGGTCTTATAGTTATCCTAGTAAAAGTCTTGAAAATGTCCTCTCTGACAGTTTAAGGCCTCTAATCTGGTTTATTGATTTTATTATTGTTGTGCTTTAAGGTGTCTAGCAAAGATTTTATTACTTTTGTGAGAGGATTATAGTTTCCATTGGTTTTGATAGTTCCTTCTTTTGGTTTCTGGCTTGGCATAGCTGTTTGGAGGAGCTCTACACATTGCGGCATGTTATGCTGTGTTTTTGCATTAAGAGACACTTTTATCCAAAGTGACTTGCAATGCAGTTACATAGAAGAAATCCCAGACTCTGTTAGAGGCGACAGTGATGACAGAGTAGAGATAAAGGGAAGTACAGAAAGAGAAAACGCACTACAGGAGGTGGGAACCTGGAATGGGAAAAGCCAAAAGACAAACAACAGTGTATAAGTAATAAAAATCCCATTCTGAACAGATATAAAGGTCATAGTTTTCTGATAGATTCAAGTTTGTTCGTGTAAATTAAGAATCTTCCTCCCACAGCAGAGTAAGTCATGGAGTGCCACAGTGTTCTGTGCTAGAACCATATCTTTATAGTTTATATACTGTATGTTTCCAATGTGGTTTGGTGGTTAGCACCATCGCCTCACAGCAAGAAGGTACTGGGTTGGAGTCCCGGGGGAACCAGGACCTTTCTGTATGGAGTTTGCATGTTCTCCCTGTGTCTGCGAGGGTTCTCTCCAGGTTCTCCGGCTTCCTCCCACTGTCCATAAACTTGCATGTCAGGTTGATTGGACACATCAAATTGCCCTAAGGAGTGAGTGCGAGTGGTTGTGTGTCTCTGTGTGGCCCAGAAGGACCGTCCAGGGTGTACCCCGCCTCTCGCCCATTGACCACTGGGATAGGCTCCAGTTGCCCCGCGACCCCATTAGGGAATAAGTGGTTACCATAATGGATGGATGGATGGATGGATGTTTCCAATAGCTAGCATAATCATACAGCGTAGCGGAGATTTCTACTGTTATGCCGTTGATTCTCAGTCATTCCCATCTATGAAACCAGGTGAAACTAATCAGTTGGTACAACTTCCAGCGTGTCTGACATGAAGACCTGGATGACCTAGGAAACTTACAAAACTCTCACAAAAGCCAATCCCTGCGAGCCCCATTGTGGTTCAAATGGGAATTCTAGGCAGAAACTCATCTCTTCTCATATGAGCAGCAATCATAACATTCTTGAGATATCATCCTAATGATGTGGTTCTGCTGTGGATTTCTGGGCGCGTGCTGGAGATCAACAGATTGCAATGAGGTTTTTAAGGAAAAGGCTTTTTGAAACGACTGCTGGTCACAGCCTCATTCTAATTCATTTAGGCACATCCACAGAGGCTGACCACTAAACTCAAAGCATCATCGCAGCCAGAATCTAGATCTTAATCAATGGGGTTGTTTTTGTAGACATGCACAATTACCCACTATGAGATAATCAAGTGAAAGCCATTAAAAAAAAAGAGTTCCAAGTGACCAAATACGAGTAAAAGGCTTTCAAATAAGTTTTTCTCTTTGGTCTTTTATTGTCTAATATACACTATATTGCCAAAAGTATTTGCTCACCTGCCTGGACTCACATATGAGCTTAAGTGACATCCCGTTCCTAATCCATAGGGTTCAATATGACGTCGGTCCACCCTTTGCAGCTAGAACAGCTTCAACTCTTCTGGGAAGGCTGTCCACAAGGTTTAGGAGTGTGTTTATGGGAATTTTTGACCATTCTCCCAGAAGCGCATTTGTGAGGTCGCACACTGATGTTGGACGAGAAGGCCTGGCTCTCAGTCTCCGCTCTAATTCATCCCAAAGGTGTTCTATCGGGTTGAGGTCAGGACTCTGTGCAGGCCAGTCAAGTTCATCCACACCAGACTCTGTCATCCATGTCTTTATGGACCTTGCTTTGTGCACTGGTGCACAGTCATGTTGGAAGAGGAAGGGGCCAGCTCCAAACTGTTCCCACAAAGTTGGGAGCATGGAATTGTCCAAAATGTCTTGGTATGCTGAAGCATTCAGAGTTCCTTTCACTGGAACTAAGGGGCCAAGCCCAGCTCCTGAAAAACAACCCCACACCATAATCCCCCCTCCACCAAACTTTACACTTGGCACAATGCAGTCAGACAAGTACCGTTCTCCTGGCAACCGCCAAACCCAGACCCGTCCATCAGATTGCCAGATGGAGAAGCGCGATTCGTCACTCCAGAGAACGCGTCTCCACTGCTCTAGAGTCCAGTGGCGGCGTGCTTTACACCACCGCATCCAACGCTTTGCATTGCACTTGGTGATGTATGGCTTGGATGCAGCTGCTCGACCATGGAAACCCATTCCATGAAGCTCTCTGCGCACTGTTCTTGAGCTAATCTGAAGGCCACATGAAGTTTGGAGGTCTGTAGTGATTGACTCTGCAGAAAGTTGGCGACCTCTTCGCACTATGCGCGTCAGCATCCGCTGACCCCGCTCCGTCAGTTTACGTGGCCTACCACTTCGTGGCTGAGTTGCTGTCGTTCCCAAACACTTCCATTTTCTTATAATACAGCTGACAGTTGACTGTGGAATATTTAGGAGCGAGGAAATTTCACGACTGGATTTGTTGCACAGGTGGCATCCTATCACAGTTCCACGCTGGAATTCACTGAGCTCCTGAGAGCGACCCATTCTTTCACAAATGTTTGTAAAAACAGTCTGCATGCCTAGGTGCTTGAATTTATACACCTGTGGCCATGGAAGTGATTGGAACACCTGATTCCGATAATTTGGATGGGTGAGCAAATACTTTTGGCAATATAGTGTAGCTTGTAAACTTTTGAGGGGAAAAAACAATATGGCTTATTATTAAGCTTTTTTTGTAATATAAAATGTATTGGAAAAGCCTGGTTTTGGAGTGGATAAGAAGTGCAGCACATTTTTATTGGAAGCTTTATGATAATTTCACAATAATGAAATGAACTGGATGCTGTACCTCCATGTGACTGCAGAAAGTAGCGTTGACTCCAAACAGAATTTGGCACTGTTCGTTCACGCTGTAGTGCATTCCGGGTAGCTTGGACGAAAAATGGGCCTGATACCGTCTCCTGGGGTCAGTGTGCATTAGGCACATGCTGGCTCTGGATCTGTTATGGTAATATACACACACACACATATCAGCATCTATATCAAGTCATTTGCTCCCGCTCTGCACACACACGTCAAATTACTATCTACAAGACATATATGTTAACGTTAACAGCTCTAAGTCCTGCACAGTATCTCAGCATCACCTGAGGAATTGCTCCAGGTCATTCTGGCTGCAGGATGACCAGAACAGGTCACTGGGGTTTCTTCCTTTCACCCATTCGCCGGACATGATGTGGGAGTGGCTGGAACAGTTGGCGTGATCCTCATCGTGGCTCATTCCCATGCTGATGAGACAGGAGTCAGGAGACGGGGATAGCAACAACAACCACAAGTTCACGGTGTCTGTAACTCGATATATTCTGAAGCTTTATGAAACATTCACATTGAAAGACACGTTTTTTTAAACGTCTACTCCAGGTGGGTTTGATAGGTGAAAAGAACAAGGTACAGCCAGCATATGTATGGAAACATTGCTTTTGAATGCATGAGTAAAAAAAAACATCAAACTATTGGCACAAAGTTTTGTCGTATAATGTTAAATTTTAAAATCCCATAAACTGTTCCCTGTATCACCAGGACAGGGATGAACAGAATACTGCAGCGTCTCTAAAACTTGTGGTAGCAAAACAAAACTGCGAACGTGGCCAGATCCACAATGTCCCATCACAAAGTTCTCATAAAAGCATGATGTATTGTTGTAATATCATTCACTACACCTACTTGTGTCCCAGCTCATGAGCAATGGTGAAGGCCAGATTGAGGCCATTGTCTTCTGCTAACACGCACTTCCTTTTGGCACTGCAGATACCACCCAGATAAGCAATACCTGTAACAGAGTCAAAGAGCTTTATGTGGGTTGGATTATCAACAATACCGACCTCCTTCAAAAGTGGTTAGAAGACTTCTGATTATCGAAAATTAACTGTATTACTGATTGGATGACATAATTTATAACACTCCATGACCACTAAAATAATAAACCAGGAATACCGTATCCCAGCTGTACATCTTAAAATATCTAATATGACCTGAATAGATCCACACTCAAATATTATGACAGGAAAGGATACCTTCCTTATTTTCACTTACAACATCTCAACATGTATTCCTGATTCTTTAAGGTCTGTCAGAATATACGTATGATGAATGAAGTCCTGTGCTAATCTTATAAGATTGTGAAAAAATAGCTCTTTAGTATCCCTATACAAAATACAATAATTCAGTCCATCCCCCCTATTTTGACCTAGCAAAGATATGTAATATACCAAGATTTAAAAAAAAAAAAATCGTATATTTATATATTTATATTGTAAAACGGGAGGTCAGGCATTTTGATCCGACAATTCTGGATTTTAGGCCCCGTACTATGCAAACTTTTCTTAGATATTTCATAAATGATCGTGGGACCTAGTCAGTGTACCATGGCGGCTGTCACCATGTCATACATGATCTTTGACCTACAGCTGAACTGTGAATTTTACACCACAAATGAAATGTACAGGCTATTGTGCCAAAAATGGATCTATATGACTAAAACCTTTCATTACCATGGCAATGCCCACTGTCAATGTGACACCACGTTAGTTATTTTTAGGTCTATTTGTTCACCTCACATATACAAAATGAGCCTGATGCCTCGGAATGGAAAAGGAAGTGTCTGGCTCAAGATCACGTTTCTATTCCAAAGTTGACATGAAACATAACAGCTGGGAGAACCATCTTTTCAAATTTTTGAAAGACAGAGTGGTGGGTTGATATTGCGTAGGAAATGTGCCCCATGACAAAAACAAAGCTCTTTTTGAATAATGAATACTGCTGAATGTATGAATAGATGTTTCCAAATGTGGGAACACCTATGAAGCAAGACAAAGAAGCCTTTTTATCATTTAAATATGATCTTGTTTATCTTTAATACCCTGGGGGCTCAATGTATCAGTGGACATGTAGCCTGTAACTGGGATAAGATAAATGGATGGCACTGTGAGGGTGCTTTAACAGGGTTAGGGTTAGGCCATCAGTAACAAACTTCCAGGCTCACACTGGTCTGTGAACACATATGAATTACATAACACAAACAAAACCACTCTAATGCCAGGTTCATTTCCGATTTTTCAGGATTTCTGTTAAAGACAACGACTTACCGGTTGATTTTGTTACATTAATCTTTCAAATTGAATGTTCCCATTAGTAATGCTTCGACTAAGAGGTGACAGAAACCTTTTACTGGTAGTTAATATAGCTGAATTTAATACTGATTTTAAAAACAAGCAAGTGGGCATTTGCAGGCTTTTGACCTGTGTAAAAGGGTTCAAGAATGACAGAAAGAGCAATGAGACATGCAGTGGTACTCACCAACAGTATCACAGGGTTCATCTTTGTGGACACAGAAATCTGTCCTGAAAGAGAAACCGGTTGACAACACTCAGGTTTATGAATTTAGAGGGACATACTGTTCCATAATCTAAGAAATAAATCTGGTAACGGCTTACAGTTGTGTCATTTATTCAATTATTGAGAAATAGCTCCTTGCTAATGAGTTACCTATTAGGAAAATACTGGTAGTGTCAGTGTTTTCAAACCTCGTTCTACTATATCTACCTCTTTGTGTATTTCAGCCATGAGAATAAAGTAGTAATGAATAAGTAACAAAGAGAAGAATATTTTCCATGTATTTTAGAATGGATAAGGAAATTAACGTAGTAAGAATAAGCCTAGTAATGTATCCAGCTAAAAAACGAGACAAAAATGAGTCAAAAGCAAAAATGGGGAAAAAAGGGTAATAAACCTCATTTGGTTGAATTAGCATTCTTTCATTAATGGAAATTCCATGCACATACCTTGTGACCAGCACAGCAGCATCCACTGGTGGAATGTCATCTCTTCCACCAGTGATGTGGTTTGTACCGAGATACCGAGGAACCCCAAACTCTTGATGCTGCCAGTGACAGAAACTCTCCAGAGACTTTTCTCCATGATGGCCAACCTTTAATGTGTCCTGAAGGGATACGGATACAGGACAAGAACTTGATGCATCCCTTACTGTTTGTCAGAATATTCTTTCCATTCGCAGTGCAAGTTAAAGAAAAAACAAGAAGGGAAAAAGAACAATTAGATGCTAATCTCTACAAAAAGCACTTTCTACACCCATTTTCTAAGAGATTTTTTGGTTTCACAGGCTTGGGAATTTCTGTTTTAAGAAATAATTAAGTACTTTAGCATGTTCCATCTGTTTTTGATACTTGCTTATTCAATATCATATTATCTCTATTTCCTTCATGGAAAGTAGTCCTAAAATCCTCCACACAGATCTTTTCAGCTTACTGAGAACACTCCATTTACATTTCTGATTACCAGTGGGCTGATTCACTGTAGAGTGGCGTGCATCTTTTACATTTGCACACGAAAAATCAATTTAAAAAAAAATCCTCATCAAGGCGTCAAACTTTCATTGCAGAGAAGGAAACGTGGCTGAGAGCCAGGAATAAGTTGGGTTTTGGGATTCGTAGCCTAGCAACAACCCAGCTAAAACACCACAGACTGTGTCAGTTAAAGGCTTCAATTCACTTCTAATGGAACTTGTGCAATGAGGCGACCACACCTGCACACGCCTGCATCACTTTATGTCAAAGTCGCATGGAACTAAAGGGTTCCATGCGAGGGTTTCATTGACTGACCAATGAGCAGACAGTATGCTGCACACTGCACTCTGCACCCATGTTCAACTTGGAGGAAAGCATAATTTAAGCTGGGTTTGAATTTCCTATACTGAAGACATTTCATGCAGTAATAATCAGGATACACGTAAAAAGGCAGCTGATGATGTTCACCATTCTGTTTCCTTGTCTGTAATATAGGATGAACCCACATTTTTTCTTCATGCTCTTCATGTCTTGCCTTGTCTGACACAGACTGTTTTGAAAATGCCAAAATCCCTCAAATCTAACAACCAATCATACTTCTTGTGTTGGGTTTCATCCCAGTGGTGATGAGGGCCAGTTGTCCCTCCCCTTGTGTGCAGCACATAGGAGTAAAATATGCCCACTACTACAATAATATAGGTGAAGGCTCTCCTGTAGATGATGGATAAAAACCTACAAATTAGAGTTTAGACATGACACATGTCCTCTAAGCCCGTAATCAGCTCTCGTCATCACAGACATTGAAAAGAGTCAGAAAAGCTTCTTGAGCAGGAATCTCCAACGTACCGGGCGGGCGTGAAGCAGCACCAGCTTTGTGACTCGGATGTTAATTCTAACCCCCAGACTCTTGTGCTGGAACATGTTGTCAACCTGCAACAGACAAAGTAAAGCAGTCTACTTTACTCAACAGTAAACTTTGTATCGCATCACATCCTTTGGTCTATATTGGTTTACGCAAAGAGAACATAGTTTTTTTTTTTATGGTTAAACATTTCACTTTTATTACTGACAAAGGAGAGTCTAAATGTATTCATTCGGGAGCATATTTTCTTTGTAATATCATTATTATTAATTCTCTTTGAGTTCATAATTTAAGCCTATGAATGTGTATTTAAGCCAATACTAAGGAGAATTGTAATCTGAGTACCGTGCTATGCTGAACTCAATTGCCCCCTCTGACTTATCCAATAATTAATGCCAAACCTGATAAGGAGAGAGGGGAAAGGGGAGAGCAAATAGAAGGAAACCACCTAGGGAAGGAAAAAGACCCTTATAGAAATACAGCGAGAGAGAGAAAGAAAAAAGAACAAAAACCTTTCAACCAGCTGCTCTATCTGTAAAAAACTAAAACATCCCGTGGCCTCTCTGGCAATCAACGAAAGCAGAGAACTTCCAGTAACACAAAAAAACAACAATAGCAACAATTATAATAATAATACAACTTGGATATGAGACGGATCCAGCAGGTACCAGGCATGATCCAAAGAAAATGACTATTTCTTCAGTTAATCTGGTTGTGTTAAACTTGCATTACATATTTGAACACAAGGTTTTCTTGACGGTTTTCAGGCACACTTTAAGCATTGCTTTGATAACATCTCCTACAATGTTCGTTGCTCCTGAATATCAGAAATAGAACTTATCGGACAAAATACAAAATGTTCCATGAAAGCACAGTGCCATCTAGTGGCACCTTGCATTTAAATGCTGTGATCTATTGAATATATTTGGACAGAATGCTTCAATTGACTTTTCAATCGAAAAAGAACATATTCAATAGCTTTACATGGCAAAACCAGTTACTTTTCTTAGAGGCAGTGAACACAATCGCTCAATGAAGGATTCTGAAATGCTTTATTGAAGTTGAAAACCCCAGATGACTATCAGGAAATGCTCTCTAAGCTATGTTGAATGTCTATAAATGTAACTTGGTCAATTCATACAAAAATTCATGAAAGTAGCAGTCTAAGATTGACACAGAGTAATACGTTTCCCTTCCCCTCAGAGGGTGGTGCCACTTTTCTATCAAGGTTTAATTAAAAGTACGGGACTGCAAACGGTTTCTTTTAATCTCACCATATTCATGACGGTCAGAAGAAATCGCTGCGTGACTTCGACCCCGTGGTACTGAACCATGTCGGAATCTGCAACCACCACCGTCTCCACGGTGTATGTTTTGTGCATGTGAATGGTGTCCCTCTTTCCTCGGACCTCCTCATCCACTGGTGAACCCTGCTCTTTCTTACCTAGAATGAAAACGCAGAGGAGCAGGCTCTTAGAATAAGGAATAAGTGCTTTGCCTCCATGTAAAAAAGAAAAGGAGTAGCTGATCAACAATTAATAATAAATTAACAATAAATAGATTAATTCATTTCTAAACTTGCAGTTTACTTTTATAGGTGTAAATCATACATCCATACAGACATTTTGATACATTTTATCTACTGTCTTGTCCTGTCTCCACTTCCTGCACCCTCTATACATTTATCTTTACCCTTTTTATTTCAACCCCATACTAAAGCCACGGTTTGATGGTCCATTTGTTTGTAGCCCTAGCTTTTGTTTACTTTGAATTCCATAAAGACTATTGTAAATTTGTGAATGTGGAGGGTAACCATTAATTAATTGCTCACTAATTGCTCATCAGTAAGTCTAAATACCTCTGTTGAGGCAGAAGTTTGCTCAGTAACTTCTCTCTGTTTTGGAAAATGCAGCTGTTTGTTAACGTCGTGCCAAGGAGGAAAGACACAAGCAAGGATCTTAAGAGAAGGAATTGTGGTTTCCCATCAATCTGTGAAAGGTTACAAGTATGGAGGGAGAAGGGTGACAAAATTAAGCGCTCGCTATCTGGTAAAAGCCAAATAAATGTTCATCCATGTGCTCAGCCATTGCTGGTCTCACATAAGTTTTCTTTCAATTTAAATGTCCTTTTTTGCAATCAAGTTGTTTTATTACGTTTCTGTTTGCCTGCATGGATTCTGCTTCAATTAATCCCCTGTTAAATCTAACTGAAGTTGTTTCTTTAGCATTCCCACAGTTGGATTCACTCTAAAACATTCTGGGGGTATTTCCTTGTGTCACTTACCTTTGACTGTCCCACAATAAATGGGCCGCCCTCCGTCTTGGCCTGAGCTGTTCGGTGGCATGCATTGATGTCGCACCAGCTGATGTTTAAGTCCAGAGAAGGACTGTGACTGGTTGTGTTCCCCCACCGGCTGGATGAAAAGGCTGTCCTCCCCAACCTGAATGATCCCTGTCTGTGTGGACAAACGTACGAAGAAGTGGGTACTGATGAAGAATAAAGAAGGGTGATTTAAGCGGTTCCGTATATGAAATAAGGAGAGTGAATGTAAAAAAGTTATTTTGGACATAAGACACAAGAACAATCAGAAAAATGTTATATGTTGTTTATTTTTGCATGTATCTTTGCCAGAAAAATACAGTCGGTGGTGAGCTCTGTTATTAATCTAGCACACTTCCTCAAATGTTAAATGACCGGGTTTGGAAGCCTGTCCATTTCTCTCCAAGCCTTCATGATAGCAATAGCACCACATGAGATAGTCCAATTGAAAATAGTTTAATTATGAAGGAACACAAAAAAATAGATGAAGTTCATGCTTCCAATACATTTTTAAACAAAGGTGACAATGCTGGCTGATCTGTGACATTAAATACAATAAAAACAACCTCATACCATCAATCAGTTTAATTTGACAATTAATTACAATTACTGGGAGTCACCTGGTAAGCGGCTATCTGAAGTTCCCAGTGCGGTCAGTCTAGATCGTTATTTGATCTTAGCCATCAGTTACCAATGTTTTTGTTATTTCATGATTTAGGGGGTCAAAATGACAACAGTATAGAGGGGTTAAGCAAATCCAGGAATAGCTGGAGTCTTTCTAACAGACGACTGAGGCCAGACTGTGTATACCCAGTGTTTTGTTCACTGATTGCAGAGACTTGGCTGGTTACTTTATGGTGTGGGAACAAGAACCTTTTCTTCTAGCATACAAGCAAGACAAAATAAGAGTATAAACTCATATCCCAAATGGACAGGACACACAGAAGCTTATGACACTTCTGCGTGTCCACTCAGATGTGGTACATCCTGTGCAAGCCTGCACTGGAGAGCAAAAGGGATTCAAACCTATGCAACATTAATAGTGACATGAGATATATCATGCACCCTAGACATTGGTAGACCACATTACACCAACTTTTAGTCACTTTCAGCCATTCTGTTGTTTGTCTCTGCAGCCACAACGTTGGATGTCGACAAGAAAATCCCCTCCAGAAGACTGACTTGAGGGTAAATAGATCACGTAATGGCCCTGCGATGCACTAGCGGAACGTCCAGGGTGTACCCCGCCTCTCGCCCATTGACCACTGGGATAGGCTCCAGTTCTCCCCACCACCCCATTAGAGAATAATAATAATAATAGATGGATAGATTACGTATGTGATTTTAAAGTAGGCGTGATTCCAGTGATTTATCTCTTAATCTAGGGTATGCCTGGATAAGATTTACACTCTTCATCAGTCCAAAAAGTTTGGGATTTGTTCAGAAGGATGTCCCAGTCATGAGAGGATTAGTCTGAGGATCTGAATATCGGCTAGTGAGAACTGCAATCACCCTTTCTTAAAACTGGGGAGAACCACCCTGCCACTCCAATTCACAGTCACAGACCTCATCCCTCACTGAACGTGATGTTCAGAGCCTTTAGCATCTTTGGGTCAATCTCATGCACTCATGGTGACTTGCCACTTGGCAGCATATTGACTATCTTAGTATCTTCTGTCATTCTAATGGACCAGTTTCCCCCAAGCCGTCATGCTTTGCCCCTCTAAGGAGGACAGGCTGACCATATTGAGGAGACACCCAAAGGGCTACTTCCAGCAACCAGGGATATCCTCAGTTCTCCACCATGGGAAGCACCACCCCGGAAGCCTGATGCTTTCCTCTTCCTAACCACTTAATGAATGCCTGGAACATCCAACAAAGTTCTTTCTCCATGGTTTCACCGGATTCCCCCTACCCCCAAGTTTTAGCTTTGGCAGCTGTTAGCGGTGCAGCCCTTCTAGCCATGCTCTACCTGTCAGTGGCTTCAGGTCACAACCATGTTTAAAGGGTCCATCACGGCATGTTCACAGAGTCCCCCAAGATATGAGAACCATTCTCCCAGAGATGTGAGTTAACAAGCCCTGAAATGACTCTGTTTTGCCCCAAAGGTATAATGAATGATCTTAATGAACGTCACTGGACACTGACTATTTGCTAATAGCCATTCCAGCTCCCGCTTGATCTCCAACACATGGACACCTCTCTTATAACTCAGTGATATCTCTGAAGCAATGAGACACAGCATTATCAACAAGTTCTGCTCATTTGTAGATAAAAGGCCAAGGTTCAGCTTCTTGATATCTAATAAAGTGTGTTATGGTGACAACAGCAAACATAGACAGAGAGTATATGCATGAAAGGGAAATAAAGGTGTGTTGTCGTCTTAAATAATACAACTATGGTCTGTATTGCATCAAAAGTTGTCAGGCAACCACAGGGCCACACCACATGCGGCCTAGCATACATGTGTTGAGTAAAAATTGCAAATGCAAACTTGGTAATGCTCAATAAAAGCAAAAAGTTAGCAATGGCACACCACAATAATACAAAGACAGACTGAAGTGTTCCGAAGCAGATAGACCACACAGCACATAAAACCAGGAGTTTCTAATAAAACTTCAGGGCAAAAAAAATGGAAATTTAGCAAATCAAGCCAAGAATCACAGAAATGCTGTAAGCTATTTTAAGACTAGTGACGGAGAAGACACATTTAACTCTATAGGAAAAGACCAGCCCTGCAAAAGCAACGCTTGCCCCACTCACCAACCTCACTAGTGCAACAGCTAATACTGATTCTTCAAGGATTAAAGAGCCCAAGAATCAGAGTAAAGGCAGTCAAGATTCTTAGCATTTAAAAAAAAATCTATGGTTCTATGTTTGTTGGGCAGAAAGTGGAGAGTTGAGAGATAATACTGTGTTTTTCACAAACTGGTTCCGAGTCTTTTTGTCTGCAGAAAGAGCAGACATGTTTCCGGAAGACGTGGAGGGACTGCGAAGCTTGCAAATGCAAGGTGGCGTTAGCCCAGAGGTTTTAGCTTCCAGCTCCATCTGACCCAGATATGGACAGACATTGACCTTTCAGCTGTGTTTTTTTCAGATTGTTTCACGTCCAGAGTTCTGCTCTGCCAAACTTGTTGGTGCTCATGCTCCAACATTAGCTGATGCAGCAGAATCATGTGATATTTGAATGCATACCACTGTCAATCAGCTGCAATGTGGACCACACTAACCACTTTTCATCTTTTTTTTTTTGGCAGCACCACAAGAGGCAGTGAAACACTGGACCTTCAATATGCAAAAGATGCATACAAAGCCACAGTCTTACCTCTGATCGGCCACTCTGATGACAGCCTGGACTTATTAATACCACACTATGTCCCTGCAGCTGCCTGCCTCCACAAAGTCTCTGAGCGGGTGGATTCAGGAGGCCAGCGAGGTTCTGCAGGACTACTCTGACACCACAGATGGGGACGTGCTCTGCAGGTGACATGGGAAGGACATCAAATAAATCATGAACTGCAATCGCAAGTTATGGCAGCTTCTGAGAGGCCAACCATCCAAACCAGGAATGCATGCCCCATCCTCAATAGCTAACCAAAGCTTCTTCTCCATGAAAAGGGGCCCTCAGATAAGGAAAATAATTCATGTTGATCCATAATGAACTGAAGGGAGGAGCTAAGGCAGGGAAATTATCCATACAGGCACAACTTGGGGGGACGAGTTCAGGACAACACCAAAAGATGGATGGGCAGGAGTGAAGCAAGTCACAGGCTTCAACACCAAATATCAGCAGTAGCAGGTGAGCTGAAGCAGTTTTTCAGCAGGGTCAGCACTGGACCCCGTGCCAGACCCCCAGCGGACCCCCAGAAAAGGCACATCTGTCCACCAAAGTGAGGGGACTCCACCAGGGTGAATCTGTCTGGCATTCTGCAGCCCATCCTGAGCCCAAAGCAGGTGTAGGAACACCAAAAATAAGAAACCCAACCTGGTCTCAGCAGCTTGGGACCAGTCAGCGTTCGTCACTGAGGCTCATCTCTGGCCCACCTGGGGACCACATGGGACCACCTTCTCTGAACCATAGATCTTTATGTTTTCAACATGTGGGTGTGGATGATCTTGTCTTCCCTCAGCACTATGGTGGAGGAGCCACGGTGACAATCTGCCTACCTGTTCCTCATTTTTACTGTAAGTGGTGTGCTGGGGGAGCAGCATGTGCACCAGAGGTGCTAACCGCCCAATCAAATGGTCCATGAGAGCATCTTGGACACCCCAAAACCTCCCCTCCATTTCATTCACAAATTAAATCGATCAGTTCCATTGAACACGCCTCCCCATTCATCATCTCACAGAACAGCAGCTTCTCTATGTTTAATAGATTAATTCACCACTCCACCACACTCTGGTTTATATTCATTATATACTGTCAGTATTAAATGAGAGTTTTCTTTGCACATTTCCTCTGAACAGTCATCTTCATGCAACTTGCTAATCTTGATCCATAAATCAATGCAGCTCTTGAGTTGCTTCTCTTTTCAATCTCATAGTAAATTCTGCCTTTATAATGTTGTCATGATCTCACTCTGCTTAAGATGTCTTTGAAGAAGTCTGGCTCCTCTTCTGCTCTGCTGACCACTGATTTCCTACCAAAGCAGCAGTCCTTCCTGTCCCCAGTAGCAGACCTCTGTCTGGTTGGTCTCTGTGTGACCCTGTGAGGGGGGGGCGTGTCCAACGTTCAGACAGCCTCTCACCCAGTGACTGTAATGGACTGCAGCCCTCCCACATCCCCACTAAAAGCAACCAGAATGTAATATGCCTATACGGTGTAAAATCACTTTGGATTCAAGCATTTTTTTTTAACTCACTCCTTTAATGTTCCTTTCATTTCAAAGATTGCCTCTAATCAGGTCTTTGAGCAGTCAGACATCTAATAGAAAAGTCAAACCTATCTACATCTTTACCAGCCCATTTATACGGTGGCATTTGGCATATGAAGAGGTTTTCAGATGAGATCAATACCTTTTTTGACAAGCTTCTTTATACTATAAAAAAAAGTGAGAACAACTACTTGGCAAGAATGAATTAATCTGCAAGTTAAAATTGAACTAATAAGGCAGATCCTGTTACAGTGACCGTCCACTAGGAAGCATCACACAGCACACAGTGGACCACAAAGGTTGCCGGGTGGGTGATAGGACACGTGGACAAATCCTCCATAACAGCTTTATATTCAGTACTAAGATCATATTTAATTCATTCCATTTTTAGCCAGTGAGTTTGCTGGACAAGGCATCAAACAAACTACTCAGTTGTAGGCTGTTATCTACTTGTTTTTCCTGTGCACCCTGAAGATGCTGTCGTAAGAATATATCTGATATCTTTATCACAAAGCTGACTATCAATCCATACTGCATATTTTAGAGAAAAGGCCTGTTATGAGCTGCAAAAAAAAAGTGGTGTAGTGTTGACCGTTGCCATTCCCGTGGTGTGGCATCAGCCACTGAGATCCAGTCTAATGGCTACTGCTCAGAAATGTTAACAACATAATGGCACAGCACTTTTACTATAAATAGTGCACTATTAACATTAGAAACTCAAACATACATGGTTACCATCCAGGCAGCGTGGGCTGAACGGGTGACTTTGGATTTGTCACTGTTCAGTGTTCACTGTTCTTACATCCTCTTTTATTTTCAAATGGACATTTTCCTTTGGCAAACTGTTTTAAATATTCTTTCCTGACACATTGGCAGCCTGTTTTTTTTTTTTTTTACCATTTCCCCTAATTTCCATTTCATTTCCAAACGTCCCTCAATTATTCAACACAGATGGTAAATGACCATATTTCTCAAACTCGGTTAAATTACCTTTGTGAAGAGGTTTTATAATCCCTTCCCTTCACAGTGCACAGCCAGGACTATTCAGGGTCCTTTGTAAAGTAGTTTTAACCACAAACCCTGGTCCCTGTGCAGTTTGGCTGTTTGATTTGAATTAAATTCCTCTAGTTTCTGGTCACAGCTGTCTTGTGGGGGCCATGTTTACTGTCAATGGGTCAGGAGCAACAGCTATTACAACCCTAAATGGACTTGCTTTTTACATCAGGTTCATGCATGTTATGGCTGTGCACAAAAAAATGTCAGAAGTGCAGATTAAGAGATGTTTCCTTCTTTCTTCTCTAACAAAATGAATGATTCCAGATCTTTGCTCCATTTCATCTGATTGGTTGTCTTTTATAAGAAAGCCACAGTTTTCAGCTGATTATTCAAATAAAGCTGCTTTATTTCTTTTTTAATCTTTTTAAAAAACGTCCATCAGGTAGGTGATTTCATAATTTGCAAATTTTCTATTTCAAAGTGAGTTTTTTGCTCTGCTGATCGATTTAATTTCTACATATTTCATATGTGATCATCACACTTAATAAAACAAGTTGAAAAGATGAATTAGACTTACCAAACCTCCACAGGTGCTGAGTGAAACGAGGGACTCTGTGTGGTTGCTGATGAAGCCGGAGTAATAGCAGAGCTGGTTTGTGGACAGGCGGTTGACCACCACCCGCTGGTCTTTAAACCTCTCCTCCACAACAAAGTCCCGCCCCAGAATCAAGTGGTCCCGCGTGAGATGGAGATGGAGTTTTTTCCCAAAAGCAGGCAGCGCTACGATGATGTTTTCTGGTGGGGGGTGAACCTTTTCCCGGGCATCCGTGGGCCGCTGACCAAGAGGCCGCAGGCTGCGGTCAGCACCGGCCCACATGTGAGCCTTCCTCCCGGAGAGCAGCAGTGGGACCACTTCATCTGTCTCCAGCTCGGTGAGGGCTGCGGGTAAAGAATCAATCACACCCATTTCCATTTGGCAAACGGAAACAACTCTGGACACCCCTGGCTAGCCTAATTCATCAAATTTACTAAAGGTAGCTACTTTTTTGCTCCACGGGGCTTAGTCAGTCTGACAAAGGGAGCTAAGAGTTCTTAGAAAATGAAAAAGTTGACCGGTTTGCAGTGTATAATGAGCTTTCACAACCAAAGCAATTATAGATGGAGAGCGAGAGCAAATCTTAAAACCAAAAAATAAACTTTTTTGACCACAAAAACTGTCATTCCCAGCCAATTGATCAGGTGATCTGCACGAAAAACAGCCATGCACAGCCAAACCGAACACCAGATAACATCCAGGGTCGTGGAGATCAACCATACAGTTTGGGATTCTGACAATAGAGCTAATCTATTCCCGTTGATAGAAAGGTGGATAATAACACACACGGCAAGAATCCCTTCTGAGCTTCCAGCTGTCTTGTAGACAGGGATATCATTAAAAAAAACTGTAACCCATACTGAATGTTAATGTGGTCTGTTTCAGGGCCAGAGCCAATATAAGAACTGCTGGAAAGTAATAATGTTGGTAAAGAAAGAGGGCAAACATACATGTATTACAGCCAATTGATTTCCACCATCGCATTCCCCGAATAAATCAGCTCTCAAGGATAAGATATGTCTGGATTGTGATACCATTTGGAGATAAAACACAATTTTTCTTCACTAAACAGTAGTAAACAGTAGTAACACCATTTTATTACATAAATGCTAAATAAATGTTGGTAATAATGCAAAATATTTAAAGTTCCAAGTCATCTTTACAAATGGGCTCTTACACACAACACCCTCTGTGGTCCATTTATGTAGAGTAAAGAAAAAGGACCTGTAGGCTTCAGTCTTCATCAAGTTTATATATATATGTTTGGTCAGATATGATGTTTTTATCGAACAGTGCTATTTAATAAAAATACAATAAACTGATATCAATTGATTACCAAGCATTTAATTAATGCAATTCCTCTCTAAAATAAGGTCCGACCTCTTTTTCTTTGTCATTGTTTCCGGGACATTTGGAATAATCTAAATCTTAAAGCTCATCCAACCAGTTTTCTTCTGTCTCCATTCACTGGGTTATATTAGTTTTATTTAAGACGTTTCCTTTATGCCATTACAAAATTGTGTAATATTACAAAGACCTTTTTTTTTAATCCTATAAAAATAAATTAAACTGTCTTGATTTGTTTCTTTTCCCTGAGTAGCTCCAGCCCAATACGACCGGGGTCGTTAATACTGATGGGACTAACAATCTTAATGTATTCATATCTATCCTTAGCCAGCTCTTTTACAGGGGATTCCACATAGCCCCCATGGTCACTGGTGCCTGACTGGAGCTGCCAGTCACTGGGGTTTGTTCCTCAGCTAGTCTGTCACTGAGTGGGACGACGTGTTAGAAGTTTGGTTGTTGATCTGTGGGGTTAACGTTAGGCCAGTGCCTTCTCTTTCTGACCAGCATCACCAGTATCATCGCTAAAGGAGGCAAAATAGCTTCTTCTCGTCTGATGTGAAAGAAGTGAAGTCATTATTTATGCTTCGCAGTGATGCTCTTTTCCCAACAGGCCGAGTCTACATAAACTTTGTTCAAATGTCACACTGACAAGCTGTAAAGATTTTGAGAATATTGTGGATATCAAACCTAAAATAACTGACAAAATAAGATGGTTATCGTTAACACATTGCAAATGGTTAGACAGTTAAGAGATGTCTCAGAATTATCAGGGCTCTTCTGTTGTTTCCCTAAATTGGGGCTCAGCCCTTCACTTTTTTAGACCAAATGGTGGAAGGAGAGAAAAAGACCACCTAAAATAACCCACAGCCGAGAGAGAGAGAGAGAGAGAGAGAGAGAGAGAGAGAGAGAGACAGACAGACACACAGACAGACAGAAACACACACACGGACAGACAGACAGACAGACAGAAACACACACACGGACAGACAGACAGACAGACAGACAGACAGACAGACAGACAGACAGACAGACAGACAGACAGACAGACAGACAGACAGACAGACAGAAACACACACTTACACACACACACACAGACAGACAGTCAGACAGACAGACAGACAGACAGACAGAAACACACGCACAGAGACACACACATAGACAGACACACCACACATAGACACAGGCAGACAAACACACAGACACACACACACACAGACTGACACACACACATAGACAGACAGACACACACACATAGACAGACACACACACATAGACAGACACACACACATAGACAGACAGACAGACAGACAGACAGACAGACAGACAGACAGACACACACACACACACACACACACACACACACACACACAGACACAGAAGAGAGAAAGACAATATGGATATCAATAGTGTTTTGAGAGAAAATAGCATTTCAGTTATGTCTGTGAAAGCAAATTCAGAAAAATGTCCCCAACGGGCCCTCATACTTTGACACTAACATGCATTACTGTACTGTACTGTACTGTACTGTACTGTACTGTACTGGATCAGAACCATTTGACTGTTACACTCTCTATTTGTTCTGTCCTCCAAAACTGCCTTCAGTTCCACAAAGCGCCTGAGAGCAGCGGCCCACCGGGACATGGCAGAATGCTGCCAGAGGACCGGCAGGTGAAGCCAGGGCTCAGATCAGACCCAGATCAGACCCCGGCCCGGGCTAACGGGGGGGGGATGTGGACAGCGTGTCCCCCCTTCCGACAAGCCGCTGGAACGTCGCGCAAGGGACCGGTACCGACGCGTAAAAGTTCCCTCTCCCAGAACATAAGAGTCGAGCTCAGGCTAAAAAAAAAAGTAACACTGGCCAAGCAAATCATCGACATCTTCTTGTTGAATAAAGCCAACGAGTTTAGTCATCGGAGCATTGTTCAGGACTCAAGTCCCCCGCATCCAGCGTCTGGAAACTTACCGGCCAATCCGACGCAGAGCAGATTCAGCAGCAGAGGGGGGACGTGGAGGTTCTGCATGATAGAGCCGAGCCGGGACAAAGCTGGAAGACCTAAAAAAAAACTCCTCTGCAAAAAGCTCCTGCTGCAAAAAAGGGTTTCTGTCTGTCTCCGAGGGGAGAAGGAGGAGGTTTGGTAACCGGACGGCAGGGCCCGCCTCCGCGCACAAGGACCGGCCTCCGAGCCCCCTTTTGCGCTCAGCCTCACGCAGCTCAGAGCAGTAGACCGGAAAAAGGGAAAAAAGTTCACCAGAAAAAAAATACTCACTCGGTTGGGGCTAGCAGAGGAGAAAGAAAGGAAATCAGTTGTTTTCGGTCCTGGTTGCAAAAACAAAATGACAGTTTAGAGCTTTGTGTAGGGCCATTTCAGATCCACTGGGTCTGGGGGAACTCTTGGGTTTTATCCTCTGTGGTTTTAGAGGTTGCTTTGGTCACTGCAAAACCTCTTTAAATGTTTTGTTGATGTGTTGATTAAGGATTTTTTTTATTTATTATCATTCCATTCAACATTTATACGTTTATACACTAATTTATGCACTCAGATCCTGGTTTAGGAGGCCTCACAACACCGGGTTCCCAGTTCAAGTCCCCAGGATCTGGGACCTCTCTGTGTGGGTTTGCCTCAGGTACTCACATGGGGCCTGTTGTAAGGGTGTGACATGAGTGACAGCCAATGAAATGTCAGTGTTTTTGGTGCTGTCCGAGGTACTGAAGTCTGTTGAAGTCTGAACATTTGCTGAGAAAAACTACTATTTTGAATTTTTAATTATGGTACTTCTCATTGTCTCAATTTATAGTTAATCATTTATTAATTATACTGGTGGCCAGTTGTCTTTATCATTATTTAACTTCTTCCACATCACTCTCCTTTCCAGCTTTCCTGGATTATTGAAAGATGCAGGTCTGTAGTAAAAGGATCCTGTTGGTTTTTGGGTTGTTTTTAACCATCATCACCATTTTTTACCTTTTGCCTTTCCGAAAGATTTCCACTTAGTAACTAGGCACCTGAAATCTCTGAGCTAACGTTTGTGGCCGTTTCCTAAACCAGAAATCGGAACTGTTTTTAGGTCATTTAAGAGTTGCTTTGAGGGCCCAAAGCTACCGCTCTTTCTAAAGCTTCTTAAGCTTCTGTGAAGGATTTGTTTCTTTCAGGCAAGAGTCTTAGTCAATCTGAGGAGGTAAGAAAAGGTACATTTGTTTAAAGGGGAACTTCACGAGGTGAGAGCAACCAAACAAAAAGCAATAGTTATTCATACAAAAAAAGCACATTAACCAGATCCAGCCGGCAGTCTCCAAGGCAAAAGATGTTATCGCTCAACAGTTGAAGAAGAAAAGAGGAAAATTACCAGTAAACTGACCATATGATTAGATTTAAATTTTTCTAACAGGCTTTCTAATCAGAAAAAGATCTCGTAGATATTGTACATTATGAGGCCTTTACATGGCTGTGGGGGGATGCACACTGGTATGGTCCAACTTCTCACCCAATGATAGGTGGGATGGGTTCTAGCCCCTCTTTTACCTTTCATCAGAAGGTATTAAAACTGGATCATTACTCACAGGCAGCAGCTAGTTTTAATTTTCTTCACTGGAAGGTTCATTACAGAGAAAGGCCTGTTGGTCAGTTATTGTAACATTCACATTGTGAATGTTTAACCAACCAAATGATTGATCCAGCATTTGTTTTTTCAGCTTTTTTTTCTTTTCGAGTGAATTCGTCTGTCTTGTCCTAACTCAGGAATTCTTAATTTAATTATTTTGCATCTGGAGAGAATGAAAAAAAAACATTTCTGAATGCATTTTCTTATGTTGTCCTCAAGATGGCATTGTGGTCATGCATACATGCAGAAACATTAAACTTTCTATACTATGACCATCTATCTATCTATCTATCTATCTATCTATCTATCTATCTATCTATC
>JABUIW010000203.1:474565-511329 GCA_013363375.1 Menidia beryllina
CTATCTATCTATCTATCTATCTATCTATCTATCTATCTATCTATCTAGCTATCTATCTATCTATCTATCTATCTATCTATCTATCTATGGAATTATAACTTTTGCTTTCTTTTTATTCATAATTGAGGTTTAGTACTCCATGTGCTAGTCCCAAGTAGTATCATAGTGGCATATGAAAGATAATTTCTTCTTCTGTGGTGGTGATTCGTAGTAGGGTATCAAGGAGACTGGAGCCTACCCCGGCTTTCATTGGCTGAGGGGCGGGCCACACCCTGGACAGGTCGCCAGTCCATCACAGCAGCACACGAGACAGACAACCACACAGGCTCACTCCTCTGGACAATATAGAGTCAAACAGAAATTACCCAAAATGCGTGAAATCTGGAAGGAAGCCGGGGTACATGTAGAGAGCCCAAGCACACATTGGGAGAACGTACAAACTCCACACGAAAAGCCCCCAGAACTTCAAATATTGTCCTGATATCATCTAGTTTTAATAAAGTCCCGCTGACATGACAAAAAACCACTGCTAAATGTTTCTGCAATTTCTTTAACACGGTTTGAGACAATGTTATTAATCCAAAATCATCAGAACATGAAAGCTTCGGGACCAGTGCAACGTTTACAAAGTCAAATTTTTCAGAACAGATGCTTCGTAACCAAAATATAAAACACACAAAGACTCGAACGCGAGCTTTAAACCTCCTCTTAAATGTGAGTAAAAAAAAGTGCAAAGAGAACGGAAAGGCTCACGTGCAAGTGTGTGTGACATTTGGCTTTAGAATGATCACATTTTCAGCTTCACTGAGCAGGACTGGTTGACCAGTCTTTGACTAGTGGACACGGTCTGCAGAAGACAATCCAGAGTAGCCGTTCTTTCCATCCATCTTATTGATGGGCTTGGGCTGTTGGACATGTCCTTCTTCTTCTGTGGAGCTGGTGTCTTGCTCATCTTCCTCATCGACGTCACTCCTTTCATCACGGGTCAGCTTTGACAGGGTAAGGAAAGAAGAGTGAAAATTTGGATTTAGGTAAAGAGTTTCTTTGCAAAGTGGTGCCGGGAAGCAAAGGTGAAGAGACCGTGTAGATCGGGAGCCCGATCCTTCAGCTGAGAGCAATTAGCTGCAGTTCGGGGCTGTTGTCAGAGACAACAATGGCCCTTTATCGGCTCAGCTATGCGCTTCTGGCTGCTCCCGAGCAGAGTTTTCTAAACCCACGTCATCGGGGCCCACAGCCCTCCATGTGTTCCTAGTCACCCGGCCCCTGCACACCTGATTCGGATGAATGGATGAGTCCTCATCCCTGCAGAAGGATGGCGTCACGTGCCTTAGAATCAGGTGTTCTGGAGCTGGGCAAAATGGAGAACATGCAGGTACTTGGGCCCTGATGACCAGGGTCAGGAAACATTGCTCTAGAGACCATCCGAATTCGATTGTGGGAAGAAAAGGCTGCTACACTTGCCGCTATACAGAAATAGGCATAATAAGCAGCAGTCTTTCTGTCAATAATAAAAGCGATCAAAATAACTTTTTGAGGAATGGAGTCTTTTTTATGGAAAAGGGTAGGGTGAGAAAACATTTTAAATGTTTTTTTTATATATATTGTCGGTTTCTCTTTGTTGATTTGACAAAGCTTTACACATGATAAACAATGTTTTCAAAGTTGGATGTAGGTTCTGCCACAAGACAACCCACCCTTGAATGGGAAAAGTAATAAAAAGGGTTTAAGGTAGTTGACTTTTTGGACCTGAGTTTTCTACTGATTAAAGGGTCAGTGGTTCGACTCTACATGTTGAGTCCTTGGGCAAGGTTCCGAACCCCAACTTGCCTACTGGTGTATCCACTGGGGGGGTGTAAAGTGCTTTGAGTGGTCAGTTCTACTGGAAAAGTGCTGTAGAAGTACAAGCCCATTTACAACTTTTACAGTCTGTGAAAATAAAAAAAAAATGTTGGTTGCATTGAAAGACTGGTACTGATCAGACTTACTGTGCCAAACAGAAATTTCCTGATCATGCGGAGAATGAGGTAAGCCCAGAATATGTGGAGGCCCAGAAGAACCACCAGCATCACATTGAAGAAGTAGTAGCCAAAGAAGGCTGGGTAGTGCAGAACAGGGTAAACCCAGGTACAGTGAATTAGCCTGAAAAAGAGAAAGCAGCTTCCATGAGTCCAACCCAAATCAGGTCAGATTACATTCTACAAGTAAACACTGTTCTATCTCTAAGGAAAGAGCATATCTTGACACCTCATATTTATCATACTGTATCTCTAAGACCAAATGGCATCATCTCTATGAAACAATCCAATGGTTCACTCTTGGCACAGATCTATTCTACAAATCCGTTTAGGATCTCTTGCAGTAATGGAGTCACTGAGCATAATTCGTCTCACAGGCCCTCTTTACATGGTTGTTGAAGACATTTTACCTCTCGCTCAATAGGCTGTTTCAATTCGGACTGACTAGTGGGGTGTTTTGGACTTTGGATCAAACATATACAGGAGAAGGAAAAGCTAAAAGGGCAGTTCAAGTGAGTTAGATTCCTCATCCTGGGTTCAATTCAATGTTCTGCTTAGAAGACCCTCACCATGGGACTAACATGGACTTCCGTTTAGACTCCTACTTTAGCATCTTTATAGACCAACCACCTCTACCAACAGCCATACAGTGTAGTGATACCAACCCCCTAACGGTGTGCTTTCCACAGGGAAATAGGACCAAGCTTGAAATACACTGCTTAGGTTAGGTGGAACAGCATATTAAAGAGCATGAGATCTTCCCCTGAGGTGGCCCCTGATATCTTCTAATTAAGAGCTCTTAAATATCAAACTGACATGAAAATCTGGTAGCAACAATCCACCCCCTGCAGAGGTGTTTGATATTCCCAACATCAGAATTTACTCTTATCACCTAATCTCATTGCAAAAATAAACTTCGAACTTTTGAGCAGGAAGCACCACTAACACCTCAACAACTGATGGTTCACTTGTGCAGAAAGAAGTGGAAGATACTATTGTGGAACTTTAGAGGACCAAGACCAGTCCAAAAAGTGTCTCAAATACAACTATACACAACAGACTGGAAATGCAACTTTGAGTCAATCAAAAAGATTAGATTTAATTTCTTTAGGAAGTTAAGGCAGTGACTAGACCGCTTTGTTAAATGTCGTCCATAAAAGAAGGTTGATAGTGCAACCCGTTTTGCAGTATCTGTTATGGAGCCAGAATCAGCGCCAGAGATGGAAGGAAATTGACATGAAATTTACAGAAACAACATCAACTATTTGTTTGGGACTCATAAAATAATTTAAAGACAAATAATCTATTGTGTTAAAGGAAACAAGCACATATTTGTGCCAAACAAACAGCTTTATTTTCTTTTTTATGTATAAGTCTAAACTATTTTGTGCAAACTGTTACATAAATACCAGATTATTGTGTTAAGAAAAGTGCCAAAAGATGCTTGATAAGTTTATCATTTTGAATAAGCAGAACAAATGGACAGTAAACAGATCAATGCAACACTTTTAACACTTTGATTTACGCACTTCTTTACTTAGCTTACCAAAATGGAAAGATGATCAGCCGCGTCACCATGAACACTACGGCAAAGAATACAAACAGAGTGTTGCTGGTTTTCTCCCATCTGGCATAGTTGAATAATTTGGCAGACTAAAACGAAAAGAAATGGAACTTCACAAACAACATTCAAAGTCGTTATGCTGAACATGATGACAAAAACTCATTGATGCCTGAGTAGGACTCATGTTTAGGTGAAAACAGGTAAAAATCGACTGGCATGGGGGTTGTAAAAGCAGTTCAGACCAGTCCAGCCATTGCCAGACATGAATTCAGAAATGAACTTTGTCCAATTAAGGATGCTTATTATACTTTAAACGTTTTCCAAGGATTAAGACACAATTATTCAAATCAGGGATCCTCTGAATAACCTGTTTGCAAATGCTTTGCCATCAAAGTGAGGAGCATAGATGTTTATGAGCAAGAATAGAAAACAAAGCTAAGAAAGATAGATTGTGTCTGACTGTAATGTCAATCAACATTAATTGAACTATTTCAACCTTTGCATGCTCTTTTCAAACAGTGCTATGGCAAAAACCTTAATTTAGCGAAAGAGCAGGGGATATTGGAGCTTTTCAAAGCATTAAGCAGCTGTCACTGACCTCCAGTAGGACATCAGAAGCATCATGGATGAGCATAACCAGGGTTCCTACTCGGATAAAGTTGGCACACCAGGAAAACGATAAGAGGATCAGAGTGGCTATGTGATGAACAATTTGCTCCCGAAAGTCCTGAAGGAAGAAAAAATAAGACCATTATTAAGGTATCATAGAAGAGCACATCACAGTCAGAATCACATCTCCTCAAAAAAGCTTACAGTTTAAACATTTGGTTTTTATTTTCATTATTTCCCCCCAAAATTATATAATTACAATATCAGAGACATCAGAGGGAAAACAAGAGACCATACATAGATACATCAAACTAACTTTTCATTTGAAGCAACAGGAGTCAATAATAAGCTCACAGCCTCAACTTAATTTTGAAGTGACAAGACTCGGTTCCTCTGATGTGTTCCTCCAATTAGGTCAGCTATTGGAATCCTCTTGCAAAGGGTAAAAGTTTCTCCTTGCTTTCTCGAGATTACCTTCTATGCCAGCGTTCTCATTCAACAACATTGACAACAACAAAGCCTCATGTCTTTAAGTCACAGAGGCATATTCAGCTTTTTAAAGTTAGAGTTAGAAGCCGAATAACACTGAAAGAGCTTTAAAGGATCACTCTTTAACATCAAACAGTTTAAGGAGGCCCGTGTTGCTGAATAAATGGTGGGCAGGGCAAAACATGCCCGTTAGGGGCGCGACTCTGGAGGTGTTATGGACCAAACCAGACGAAATACTGATGAAAGGAGGTTCCTACCTGAAGACCCCAATCACATGCTGGTCAGAACTGCTAACTGGTTTATATAAGGATCATATATCCATCCATCCATCCATTATCAATACCGCTTATTCCCTCATGGGGTCGCGGGGGGAACTGGAGCCTATCCCAGTGGTCAACGGGCGAGAGGCAGGGTACACCCTGGACAGTCCGCCAGTCCATCGCAGAGGATCATATAATTAGCAGTTTAAATGTTGAATTTAGGGAATCCAATCAATTTGTTTGTAGCACAAGTTTCTTTGTGTTTACTTTGAATTTGGCAAATGGAGACTCGACAGTGAAAGTAAAGGTGGGCTATGAGAGAAGAGCCTCTGATAGATTATTTCCTTATTTAAAGCCGCATCAAAGGTTTTAAGTGTGAAATGATTTAACATTTTGAGGAATGGAAGTGCAAGAGATTATTAGAGTGTTATCTGGTGGGCTCCACCTACCTTTCTCTTGACATCAAATGTAACACTGAAGAGAAGGCAGCCATAGAAGCTCATCTCCAAGATATAATACCAATACTGAGACGACAGCATGGACTGAGGAAAGAAACAAGTTCAAACCAACTGAGTCAGAACAAGAAAAGATGAAGCCCAAAGGAAGCTCTAAAATGTAATCCAAACAGTTTGGAGCCTTAAGGCAATGCACTTTAAGGTAGAAATTCTGGAAGAATTAATTGTGTACATTGTCATTTCCCAACATATGATAAAATAAAAACAAGAACAGGTTAATAATAAGTATCTGCAACTATATAAACCTCCATCACAGATGTTTCTTTACATATAACAGCAAAAATAGAGAGATGTTGTGGCTCATTTTCAATAACTAAATAACTTTTAGCTAATTGAATTGGCGTGCAAGACTTTGCTTATTCTGAGCAGCACAGTGGTTCAATTCGACTCAGAAGAATATTTATTTTCTTTAGACTAACTTGAAATAGTTTTTCAGATCAGACACAATTTCTGGTTGTACATTATAATCTTCTTTATTATCTTTATAATCTATTATTGTGTACTTGAAGGTTTTATCGCAAGGAAATCGGAGAAGCATATATATATAAATATATATGCCTATAATTCAATTATAACATATGACACAACAAAAGCTGATATATTTCTTGATGTCGAGATGGGCTGTAGTACACAAACCTGCTTCGGATAAGCTGTCCATACTTCTCTTGTGTCATAAAGCCATTCTTTCTGCAAAAGCATTGGGATAAAATTGGATCTTTGTAGAAGTTACTGTAATGCTAAATGAGAAGTAAAACTACAGTTATAAAGGTGAGTGATGTGAAAATATTTTACTTACATCATAAAGTGCTAAGATTCCTCCAATGAATGCACACAGGTAGAAGCAAAACCTCCAACTGTTTCCATTATAAAGGACAAAAACAGAGGTAGTTGTAAATTTGTGCTGCATCGAATCTATTAAAATCATTAACATTTTGTTTTGACAATTATTTACTGATCTCTTTCAGAAAGCTGATAACTATTAATTTTAAACTTGTTTTTATATACTACCATTTTGTTTGAAATAACTTAAGCTAATATTTACTTTTATAGAACAGGCATGAGCAACCTTCAACACTCAAACGTTAATTTGGACCCAGTTTCTGAGGGAAAAAACATTGGCGTCCGCAAACACATTTCGACATCTAAGATGAGAACAAAACTGTAAATTCTAAAAAAAAAAATGGAATGAATACATAAATAAAAGTAACATAACATTCCAAGTTCATGGTCTCTTTTCAAATGAAAAAAAGCTGAATTTAAATCATGTGACCAACTCAGTACCCTCTTCAGGGCCCTGCATGGGAGTTCGCCCAACCATTTTCATATCTCAAAATCACAATATTTTTCCAATTTAGAGCTACAGGAAATAAGAACTAATACAATAGACTTTAGTCAAATACTTAGGATTTATTTTCCCAAGCCACTCCGCAGAACAAGGATCAAAAAGCCTTATGCGGCTCCATAGCCTCGGGTTTTCAACCCCTAGTGTAGAAGTAGTGTGTATTCACTTACAACACCATTAAATTCATTTTGACAAAATGTATCTGAATACATATGTTTCCAAAAGTAACAGCAACAGCTCACAGTTTTGCTTACAGATATTACAGTAACTAGAAATCTGAGTGTCCTTACATTTTGTGCGATGACCACAATCTTGCAATAAAGATCTAGTAATTTCGTCTTCTTTACAGCCATTTATCTTTACTTGTTTTGAAATGCTAGAAGGAATCTGCACTTAATCAGCCAAGTGTATAGGCCATGTGCTCTGTGCTGAAGCGAGAATATTTCAATCTGAGCTCAGATGTTTGTGACAAAATTTCAATGTATCCTAACCAGTTGGAGGAAATACGGCAGATGTCAACATCTTTGTCTGAAGCTGGTACTGCTATTACTGCTCCTTAAAGTACTGCACTGAGAAGCAAGAGAAGGGAAATATGCCTCATGCCAGTGCTTTAATACCAGAGGGCACAACTGGAGCTCAGTTTATTTGAGTTTATTTCAGTAACAGTATTTAAGCTCAAAAGGATTCCATTCGAAGTCTTGAGGATGGTCACTTTCCATCCTAAACACCCCCACACCCACAGAGTAGTGACCTGGCCTCTCTGAACTTCTTCATGACTCCTGGATGGTCCTGTCTGCGTCTTCTTCGGAACCAGCGTTCAACTTGTCTCACAGACCAACCGCATTTTTTTGACAGCCCGTCAACGTCAGCCTGGAATTGAGCATACACGAAAAATTGGAGAGAGGGGTCTTTACTCGGTGTTACTCCACAGTACAAGCGGAGAAGAATGGCTATTGCTGGTCATAGGGAGGGAGAAGTGAAACACTTCACTGCTCACATGGTTCATGTTACCATCAGTCATTTAAAACAAATCCAACACTGAACAATGACTACTTTACTGGAACTTCAGGGAACTGTTAACCTGTAATGTGTATTTATTACAACAATGACTGTACTTGTATATAGAAAAGGACCTGCTCAGTTTAAGCTTCTGCATGTGATTATAGCACCATTAGACAGAGAGGCCAATCATAAAAAGAATGCAAAATTAATAGTAATCAAGAATTCAGTTTTGTGAGGCCTTAACATGGAAGCCAGAAGGTGCAAACACATATTAAACAGAAATATTTTTACAAACCTTAAGACAGATAACACTGTAGAAAAAAATAGCAAAACAAATGAACAAGTCCTGCGACACTTTTACAAATGGCAAAATAAACCGGAAAGGGAATGTACCAACTTCAAGGCTGGCCCAGGTCTTTAGAATTTGAATTCAGCTTTATTTTTGCCCATCTTGAGTCACCATGAGCACTTCTGTTCTAGCTCAACCTTGGAGTTGGTACTTTTTGAATAATTCAAGATGAAATAAGATCAAACAATTTTTTACAATGATTCCAAAAAGACATGTTTATTATTAATTCAATTAACCCTCGATTAATTATGGGTGATGCTTGCATTGAACTATTGAATTGTCACCTTTTGAAAGATTGTACCTGAACAGGATTTCTACTCCGGGTCGTATAGAAGACTTCCAGGATGGGGCTATCCACTGCTTTGAGGTGGACCTGTTGCTTGATTCCCACAGAGACTGCGAGTTGGGTTGCTATGTATCTAGAATACATTAAACAAGCATTTGGTATAAACTGAAGAGCACATTATTGATGCCATACAGAGGACAACCCTCTAATGTCTGTCTGTAAAAGTAACAGTAGATATCCAGTGTTTAGTATAATGTGCATTTCAGATTATTTCCAGATTTTTTTTCTCATTATAAAAGAACCATGTGGCACTGAAACATGAAAATATTACAAGTGAATGGTCTGCTTTTGACAGCAAGGTCCATAGAGATCTCCCTTGAATGGAAGCTGTGGGATTCCAGGAACTATCTTGATCATTTTTTGCATGTTTGAATAATTGATACCTCCACCAATGGACATGGAAGGAACAATGAAATATCATCTGTGTGTGCGCAGTGGGTCATACCTTTCAAAGAGGTATCTGACAAGTAAAAAGCCAAAAGCGTAGGGGACCGTGATGTAAAGATCTGAAGCTTTGGCATAGATCCGCTCCTCCTTGTCTTCCAGGTCAGCCCATGAAAGCTCTGCAGGCAGCCAGATTTTGTCCCACCAGAACCACTCGTACAGTGTATCAAGCATCTCTCTTCAATTACAGATCTGACAGGCTATAAAAGCAGAAAAGTGCTAGGGTTATTCTAACTTCCAGTGGACATTCAAATATTTAGAAGAAGAGACAATCTAATGTATTGGTCTTTTCACGTAGAACTTCTCAAAAATATTCAAATTTACTTTCAATTTCTGTTTGAAAAGGCTTCAAAGTCAACCATCAAATACATGTGTGGCACATGGACTCATCTCTTCTAGACAGAGATCTTTGTCATTCCTGGGATCTGTTGGAGCCACAGTTTGGAGGTCATGGTTCTAAGAACTCAAGTGACTTCTGGCACTGTGGTAGGTATTTCAAACATGTGTTTTAAAAAGTCCTATTCCCTTCCCCTTGATGTAACTGTACGTCAACTCGCTTTATCTGTTACTAATGCCTTCTCCTCCAGTTTATGGGAAACCATGTTGCTGGTGTGGAGGTCTCCTGGGGTCTTGATTGAAGCGTTAAAGTTCACATGTGCTCTGGGTCTGTTTTCGAGCTTTCATAGTTAATTCCTTTGCTCCCTTCAATCCAACCTGTTCTGGACCTCTTGATATCAGCCACTTCTTCATTCTGTTTCTACTACGTGCCCTGCAGAAGAATATTCTTCCCTCATGGTTTCTCATCTTCCACCTCCCCTTACTCGAAGCTTTACCTGTCGGACCACTGGTGGTACTGGAGGTAATCACCATGAGATGCAGGACAGCCAGGCTATGCAAAAGCTTCATACCTGAGGCAATACGACTTCTTAATTTTCCATTTTCATCTGCTTAATTTGTGGTCCTGTTCAGGAGGTCCAGACATACCTCTATCAAGTTCCCAAGTTCCTCCTGGGGGATCATAAGGTTTGCATTATATAATCCCTCTATCCGGTTAGATTTATGGATCTAACCCGGGGTCTTTTCCTGTAAAACATGCCCAGAAATCTTCCATGGGGAGGCAACCAAGAAGTATCGTAACTAGATGCTCCAATAACTTCAACAGACTCCTTTCGGTGCGGATGACAGGCTCTACTAAAAGCTCCATGAAAAAGCGTATAACCCAATCTCTTGAGCAGAGCCCCGCCCACCTACAAGGGAAACCCCTTTTTGCTGCTTCTATCCTCAACCTCTTTCCCTCAGGCACGATAAATGAGAGCTGGAACAAAGGTGGACTAGGAAACTGAGATCCTTGCCTCCTGGCTCAGCTTCTACTTCACCACGACAGAACGAGCACAACTTTCATTACAGCCTTGATCCATCGCCTTTAGTTCTGCTTTAACCATGTTTTTTAAAGCTCTGCTTTAGTTCCCGTAAACTGTAAAAATGAAATAGGAAATTGGTCTATACTGTATTAAACAACCTATGTCACTAGTCTTATGAAAATCATTTAGAGTTCAAGTGTGTGGACTACAAAACATGGACCCTCCAAGAGCTTTTTGTTCTTCCTAGATTCAGTCATGTCCACTCAACTCTGGCAGAGCAACCACAGAGCAAACTTTACTGTTGGAGGTTTGGTCAAATAATTCCCTTTTTTGAGGTTCTACCAACATTCCACCTCCAAATTCAGACCCAATGCACATCATTTTGCACAACAACAGCAATAAAAACTAGAGCTGTTAATGATATTATGATGAAGAAAAGCACAAGGATGACTAGTCACAGATCAAGGTCATGGGAAAACAAAGGCTTACCTGTCCGTCGTCGGACCGTCTAAAACAGCAGGTAAAGATGGTGGCTCTCCGCTAGTGTTTGCTGCGATAAGGTGGTACAATCCTCTCCCCTTTGAGAAGCAGCGACTCTCTTTGTTTGACATTCTTCATGGTCACACCCATCACTGTCACAATTGCCTGGGAAGGGTTTTATTTCTACCCTCCAGGAAGTAAAAGGAAAGCTAACAATCTGTCACAGTACAAACAGACTTTTTTTTTTCTCTGCCCTGAGGGGATCTAATAACCTTGTTTGGTGTGTGTTTATGATAAAGTGCAAAACCGCCGTCCAGTTGTTGACACTGGCCAAGAAAGCATAGGAAAATTATGCAGGATTTCACATAGAGGGATATATTTGCAAAGGTTTAAAAAGTGTATTGACTGTACTTGGTTTTACTACCACCTGCATTTAGGTGTGTGGTGACAAAACAAATAGTGTTCTACAGCTCCGTCAAGCTAAATTTACAACTGATGGTACTCCTGAGTAGTGAAATAAGAGACACACTGATGTTAACTGATGAAAAGGAGCCAGGTAAATGCTTTAAGATATATAGGTTGTAGTATTAACTCACATTTATTTTTGCTTATGTCAGGCCCAGCATGAAATGAATGAGCAAGGTGCTCTTCCATCTCGAGTTTTTGTTTGGCACCACTGGTATAAGGGTCTGAGGATGTGGAAGTTGTCAAACCTGTCTTTCAGTCTGTCCTTTTATCCGTTCAGCCCATAACTAGAAGCTGGCACATATTCCTTCTTTACTGCAGATTAAATAGCACTGATCTCCTCTGTCCCAGTTTCTGGAACTAATGTCAAAAGAAGCCGACGGTGTTTTAAGTATAATGCATTTAGTACATTGGAATAACAATCTTTTCTTAAAAAGGTGCCTCATGAAGATGAAAACAAAATGCTTAAAAATAACTCGATATAAACAAGTTTTTTAAAATGCTTGTCCAAAAGAAGAGAATCCCAAATACCTGTCGGCCTGCTGCAGCTGCTCTGGACCTTCTTCGTCTTTACACTCATTTGGACTTGTTTGTTTGTGAACTTTATCAAAATGGTTTCTCCACTAATATCTAATGGTGGAGAAACCATTTAAATTATCAATGTTAACGCACTGAAAACACACACCTCCCATTTTCTTGGACAACCTGGATTAAGTTGGAAAATCCTCGATACAAATTAGGAGCTTTCAAGACATATAGACCTATACAATCAAATAAACTTTAAACCATTAGAGGGTTTAATTCAACTAGACTTGAGGTTCTCATGGGGGGAAAAAAAGTATTGCCAAAAGTAATGAGTTTCACGTTTAAAGGTGATGTTTAAGAGTGGGTATACTGTCATTTTTCCACAGGAACAGATAAGTGAACCAACTTCCTTTTTGTGCTAAAATGAAGAGAGACAAGCAGAAAAGAAAGACTGCACTTGGTTCTCAATGTCATAACACAAACAGGGGAAAACAGTCTGGGTAAGACTTTTTTATAATCTAAATTAAATGTGCATTAAATTAAACTTAAAAGATTTCTTTCATGAAAATATAGACTGCATGAAATAGGTACACCGAGCCTAAAAACAAAAAGAAAACCTTATCAAAGATGTAATTAGCAGACAAAGGTCCTCGCTCCTTTCTGGTCTTTTGCCTACATTGCGATGGAAATAATATGATGCTGATCTTTTGAATCACTGGGGATTCCATTCAAAGGGAGGACAGGTGGCTCTTACCATACAGTCCTCTGGTGGCATGATGAGTGGATGCAAACTTTTACCTAAAATTAGATATCATATCAAAATGGGCAACTTTCTGTTTGACTTAACGTCTGAGAGAATTTTAGTAGAGCTAAGCATGTTATGTGGATTTACCAATTTGAATACAATTGTAGAGGTAAAAGGAATAATCATCAGTCTTAAAACTTTAAGGCTGCTATGTCTTTCGGGAGTGTTCTGGGGCCACTGATCTTATCACATACTGTATTTGTGTTTAGTACCACAGGTTATTATTGACTACACAGACACCCTGATGTGTTGTACACTGAAAGACACTAAACATAATTAGGCACTGCAGGAACAGAAATATTAGTAAGGAAAAAAAGAAGCGTGAAAGAGAAAAAAAATACAGGTGCAGAACCAAACTTAACAAAGCAAATGTAACATTCCCAAGAACAATACAACCCCCCAAAATGTGAAGACTTGACCACAATGTCTGTAGTTGCTGGCAACGAACAGGAGCTGGTCACCTGGGGGGGGTGGGGTCGGGTTTCAATCTCGTCAGAAGGTGATAATTATGGACTGAGATAGTTTAGGCTCTACCTAAACTGACGGCTTCCTTCACATCATCCTGACCAGAATTTGTAGAAAACCTCAGAAGAGCAGAGGACTAAGAGAAAAACTCTAACAACGTCCTTAAGGCATGTCAAATGAGGGGGTGAGGGTGGGGGATTGTTTTACCGACAACAGCATCATGTAGCAGGATCCCCAGGCAAAATAAACCTGTTCAGGGTCACATCAGTGTGGTGGGGGCTGGATCCATTCTGCATGACTTGGCGTGACCCATAAGCAAACATGCTTATGGCTCACGCCAAGACTTCCTAATCGTGTTTTGTTCAGGTCTTTAAAAGCATTAGCAGTACTTCAAAAGAGACAGAAACGTCCGCTCTGCATGACGACACACTGACTAATTGGTTTGACAATCATTTATTCAAAAAACACAGAAAAGCCACAAGCACCGTCATGGCGGCTGGCCCCTCCTCCCCACCTGAGACAGCAGCTTCAGGAGAGCAGAGGGGTTGTACGGGAAGAGTTTCTTTGAATGCAGCCTGGCCACCACCTCGGTCAGCTCTGACAAACAGAGAACTGCTCTGTCCGACAGGTCGCACGGAGCCTGTTCTGGCCCGGATAACGTCCTTCCAGGGGGTGCTTTTCTTTCCGCACTGGAGTTCCATTCTTCCGGGACAGCCGTGGGTGACCCTGGATGTTGTAGCCCGGTGGCTTCAAACGGTCCGGACTCCCCCAGTTCCTTCTCAGGATCCTCAGCATCCTCTGCTTCCGACTCATCAGAACTGTACTCGACAAGGCGGAGCCCAGAACCCAAACTGGAGTCTCCCACGGGTGCGTTACGACGTACAAGCTGGACACAGGGGCTGGACTCTGCTTTATCCAACTTGGCTTTACGTACCACTGCAGGCCTTTGGCCACCACTTACGTCACTAGATGAGCAGTCTGACGCGTGTAGACTTCTGCATGCTGCCTCGAAGCCCTTCCAGTCCTCTCTGAGGTACTTGAGGTACAGCACAAAGTACTCCAGGAAGCGGGTTTCGGCGGAGATGAGGAAGTCGAGGAGGATGCTGTGGTCGAAGGAGACGCTCTGAAGCAGGAGAACGAAGTGGCAGTTGGGGTTGCAGCCGGACGCGCAGGCTCCCTCCAACACAGCTTCGCCGTCCCGCCCCGGGGACTGTCTGCAAAAGAAGAAGAGTCTCAGCGGCTCCTTCAAAATAAAAGCTCAGCTGGGTATCCGGCCGCCACCCTGTACGTGCTACCTGTAAGTGAGGAAGATGGAAAGGCACGTGAGGCTCGCTTCCATCAGGTCATCGTCCTGTTCTGCAAACAGCACGCTGATCCAGCCGCAGGCGTGACGGGGCTCCGCCGGAGAGCCGCAGCACCGCCTCAGGAAGCCCCACAAGCCGCACAGAAAGCGCCACGCGTCCGAGGCTCCGCCCACTCCTCCTGCGAGCGGCACAACACTGGTTTTACTGGAGCTTTTTACTGGTTTAATTGCAGGGATCGGCAACCCAGGGCTCTCTGTTAGTCGGTTTTTATTGTAGTTCTAATTTTGGACATTATTGCGATCGTCAAATATTAATGTAAAATGATTTTATTGTATTAATGTGTAATTATTATTGTTATTTTTAGTTTTCGTCTATCAAAATATGCGTCACACATGGAAGTCGGTAGCCCGCCCAAACGCTGTCAACCCCAGATAGGCTATGGAGAAATCTAAGAAGAGAAAAATATCTGAAGAAAATAAAATATTTAATGATGCCTAAATTCAGGTTACAATACACGCCCCAAAAAGGCGATATGAAGACTGCTCACGGCACTTTTTGTTTGATATATAATATAATGCCATAGATGCTGAATTATTTAAGTTCAACCTTTTATTTGATTTGAAAAGAAAAAAAGTGTTTAAAAGTTCAAAATGTGTTCATTACACGAATAAAATTATTTTTTTCTCTCCGGCACTTAATGGATTTCATAAGCAACACAATATACTTGTTTATACAAAGCAGAAAGGTAAAATAATAATAGTAATAATAATTATAATAATAATAACAAACTATATACAGTCTTATCTTCAATTTAGAAGAAAGTATTGGCGGCTCTGAGTGTTAAAGGTAGCCGACCCCTGGCTGAATGATTTGTTAGCTGATCCCATTTACAGACCGGTGAGTCTCTTGTTTCCTGACCAGTTCTAGACCATTTACACCAAATGTCCAACCAGGTCTTCTTTTCTGGCAGCGGACGTATCAAACGCTTCCACGTGGCTATCAAAAACAAAAGCAGCCGTCCACTGATGCACACGTCAGGCTGCTTTCTGACTGTGAGCTGCACAAACTGTGGCCGCTGGATTATAATCTGAGCATTTCTTTTTATTCTTCTTTGAACTGCCATCTGATTACTAGCGTCATTTTTTAGTTCATGATTCAAAAGAGAGCAAATAAAGCTTATTTAAAGAAAACAGAATTCTATTTAACTCATTGACTGCCAGCCATTTTCAGAACAGAGAGTCGCTCACTGCCAGAGTTTTTGAGAATTTTGACTGATTTTTCAAGAGCCACAGAATAGTTTGTGCTGTGACTATGTAAACACCGAACACACCAAAAGAAAGAGGAGACTATCTTCTATCATCAGGAAAAAAAAAATTGTTTCTACCTTATTCCGTTCTTCTTCGACGTGCGTCTCACCGGCGCCATTTCTCTCATAGCGAACCATTGCGTTTGTTTTTATTTGCTTACAATCTATGCTAATCTCCCATCAAAAGTGGCACAGCTACCTAGAGGGTAAATTTGTTAGTCCATACTCTGTCTAGAAGCCGATATTTACGGAAAAACTTTCGCCGATCGTCCCCCAAGCCACTCGCATTGAAAAAAATAAAAGACGTCTATAGACGTCTTTGGCAGTCAGCGGTTGGATTTGAAAAGACGTCTATAGACGTCTTTGGCAGCGAATGAGTTAATTGCAGTACAGATGGTGTCATAATGTACAAAATACCACGTAGAATGTGTGTATCCATTACTTGGTAAAAGTGAGAGATGAATTCAGGTTGTTAACATGTGTATAGATTCTAGATGATTACTTTTATAGAAGCGAAATACCTACACAACTAACAGGTCAGCTAACTGACTGAGTATAATAAATAAGCTGGATTTCTAATTACGATAAAAGCCTTTTCTCCTCCGTGATACCACAGACACATTCAAGGTTCACTAGAGACTTCCCATTAACCCCACAGGACCTCTTTAGGATACACAGGAGAAGGATTTAGGCAACGATCGAAGGTCTTTACAAAATTCCTGCACGGCCGGGGGGAATTACACACGACGAGTTTACATTCGCCTATGAAAAGCAGACGATAAAGGCGGCGGATTCTCACCTGCTGCTCCGGCTCGTTCCATCTGGAGCTGGACGGACTTCAGCACAACCAGGCTGACGGCTCTCTGCATCACGCCACCTGGTTTCTGTCCTTCCCCTGGCTGGACCTGTCTGGTCCCGCCGAAGAAAGCGGCCGGCTCCACCTGGACACTCTCCAACCAGTTATCGGCCACCGCTGTTAGCACGCACCGGGCCAGCACGCTCGTGTCTGAGCTCCCGCTGCCGGGTTTCAGCCCTCCCAGGGACCAGTCCTCCCCCAGCTTCTGAAACAGGGCTCGCTTCAGAAGCAGCAGGATTCGCCTTTTGACGAAGTAGGGTGAGGGACAGCTAACCGCCATCAGGAGAGCTGAGGAGTGACTCTGGATTAGAGTCTGCGGCCCCAGGTCGACCTCGGCTTCACATGTCCAGCTGGCTGCAGTCAGAGCCTCCAGCAGGTCCAACAGGAGGCAGACGGTTACTCCCCAGCGATGGCCGGACCCCGAACCCTCCTTTTTTCTGTCTTCTACCAGCAGCTTGGAACTCAGAGCCCTCAGGCTGGGGTCAAAGGTCACCAGGACTTTTCCCAGAAGCGCAGCTGAAAGAACAGACGGACAGTATGGGCCACATCCCCACAGCAGAAGCTTCTCTGTCATAAAATATCCACACCAGTCAGGTGGACATTAGCTCAACAGCTTCTGTTGGATCAGACTTAACTGGGCATTACAGCTCTGATTTTTTTAAACCACCGTAAGTGGTCGTCCCATTTTTCAGCCTACAGTCATGGCCAAAAGTTTTGAGAATGATGCAAATGTTAATATTTACAAAGTCTACTGCTTCAGTTTTTTTACGGCAATTTGCATATACTCCAGAATGTTAAAAAGAGTGTTCAGCATAACAGCAATTAATTGCAAAGTCGATATTTGCCCAGAAAATGAACTTTATCCCCCAAAACACATTTCAACGTCATTGTTGCCAATAAGGCTCCAGGACGCCCAAGAAAGACCAGCAAGTGCCAGGACTGTCTCTTAAAAGTGTTTCAACTGCGGGATCGGGCTACTAGCAGTGCAGAGCTAGCTCAGGAATGGCAGCAGGCAGGTGTGAGTGCATCTGCACGCACTGTGAGGCGGAGACTCCTGGAGCAAGGCCTGGTCTCAAGGAGGGCAGCAAAGAAGCCACTTCTCTCCAGGAAAAACATCAGGGACAGACTGATATTCTGCAAAAGGTACGGGGAATGGACTGCTGAGGACTGGGGTAAAGTCATTTTCTCTGATGAATCCCCTTTCCCATTGTTTGGGACATCTGGAAAACGGCTTGTTTGGAGAAGATGAGGTGAGCGCTACCACCAGTCTTGTCTCATGCCAACTGTAAAGCATCCTGAAACCATTCATGTGTGGGGTTGCTTCTCAGCCAAGGGAGTCGGCTCTCTCACAGTCTTACCTAAAAACACATCCATGAATAAAGAATGGTCCAGAATGTCCTCCGACAGCAACTTCTCCCAACCATCCAAGAGCAGTTTGGTGATGAACAAGGCCTTTTCCAGCATGATGGAGCACCTTGCCATAAAGCAAAGGTGATATCTAACTGGCTTAAGGAAAAAAACATAGAGATTTTGGGTCCATGGGCTGGAAACTCCCCTGATCTTAATCCCATTGAAAACTAATGGTCAATCATCAAGGGACGGGTGGAAAAACCAAAACCTAGGAATTCTGACAAAATTCAAGCATTGATTGTATTTCTGTATGTGATGACAACATCTGACATACACACATGAAAACCAGAGGGCAGCAGATCATGTGTAAATATAATATTTGTGTCATTCTCAATACTTTTGGCCATGACTGTAGGCCATCATCACCTGGATTCCACGCTGGTCAGCTATGCATGAATAAGTATTTAGAATTAAATGTGAAATAAAGCAGGATTCCAATGTTAACATCCAGGAAGTAGGTGTTCGTAAATAACAAAAATGGAGACGCATATATACTCTTTTTGATTACACATCCTTGAGTGTGGAATGTAAACTTCCCTAATTTGAACCGGAGCTCTTTTTGATCTATGTTTTATTTCTCCCTGCCATGTGACTCTGCCTGAAGAAATGGAGGTGACAGAGCTGCCCTCTGACCTGAGGGATTTTACCTTCGCGAGTTCCTTTCAGAAGTTTTTTCAGAACATCAGTCAGTGACCACAGGCAGGCATCTAACTCAGTACCGGGAAGCGAGCTGTGGAACGCTTCCAGGCACCTCTCCTGCCAGACGGAGCTGACAGTCCCCTGAGGAGACAGGACGGACAAACATGGTCAATGCCAACTGGGGGGCAGATGGCCTCGGCAGACGCATGGACATAAATACAGTAGAACCTCTGCATACGAATTTAATTCTTTCCGGACCTACTATGTTAAAGTGTATGTTAAAATTTTCGTATGTTGGTTCAAATATTCCCATCAGAATACACTGTAATTCGCATAATTCGTTCCACAGCCCAAAAACCTACGATAACTCCTTAATAAATACTGCAGATATTTACACATAAATAAATAAAAAGAAATTATAAAGAAATAATCAATGAAAAGGGTTTTTTATTGGCACTTATTGGCAAATGGAGGTGTAGGCTTGGCGATGCAGGAGATGGAGAGTACATACTCTAACGTACTCTGACTTTCACTACGTGAACTTTAACCTAACTTAGCTTATTTATCTTTTTTTTCTTTTCCTTTGACTTCGACGTCATAGAAACTTCGACGTATGTCACTGGTCGGTATAAAGGTTTAGAGAGAAAGTTAAGATTATGTCAACTCTGTCCAGATAACTGTGTTGGATATGAGTATCATGTTTGGTTTTTGAGCGTAAAGATGTAGAAATATGCCATTAGAGAGAGAAGTATTTTCCACAGTATTATGTGAAGAGCCCATCGATGTTTAAAATGGTTTCATTATTTCAGTCTGGAAAAAAGGAAATAATTTGTAAGTTGGGTGCCCTTTTGAAATGGGTCCTCCCATTATACCGATGATGTTATAGTTTTGATGTATATGCGTTACTTTGTTCTGCTATATTTATTGTTTGTGCTCCAAACCATGTATATGGTCATGAGCAATTAAATAAAATAATTGAATTGGAAATTTACTTCAGATGTCAAGTTGAATAATTGCTCGAATGTTGGTCGTATATTTGCTCGTTTGCTTCGTATGTTGGAAAAGTCGTATGTTAAAGCAATAGCAAGTAGAGGTTCTACTGTCACAGCATCGTGTGTGTTCTCTAGCGGTGCCCGAGCTTTTTGGTTGCTCTCCCAGGCATCGTCACCCAAACTCTGCTTGCATACTTGGCTTGGTTAGAAGCTTTTAACGACAGATGAGAGACGTGCATAAGGAATGCTGCCCCAGAACTCACAGATTCATTGAGGAGGTGGACGACGTACAGCGATGCCGTCTTTGCCGCCAGGTGGGAAACGACCACATCCCCCGTCTGGAAAAGGCGCACCTGCGGAATCACTCGCTGTTTTATAGGCTCGACGAGGAGCTTTTATTTGTCAGCCAGGAGTAGCAGTGACACTTACTATTTGGGTCATGGCCTTCATGTCTTCGAACAGCGTTTTGAGGACGTCCGTCCAACAGGGGGACCGGCCCGGCACCGCCGCTCCGCCCAGCGCCCTCCCTAGCACGGTCAGGCCGAGGCACGTCAGCTCCCACCGGGCCCCGTGGAGCTCCGCGGGCGGCTCGCGCAGCCCGGAAAACAGCGCGGCCGCCACGTGCGCGGCGGGGTGTTTTGGGGGGGAACTCGTCACTAAGCACTCGTAAGCGTCCGACAGACAGCTGAAGAGCTCCGCGGTGGAGTCCTGGCGTCCGTCGACCTCCATCCTGCCCTCCATCACCCCCTTTCGTCTCCAGTTTTCGGCTTACCGGGGGGGTCGCGGGTGCCGTTCGTTCATTTATACCAAAAAGCTCGTCTTTTTTCCTCTTTGAGCAGCTGAGAGGGTCAACACATGTTCTGTCTGTGTTTGTTGTTGTTGTTGTTCTTCTTCTTCTTCTTCCGCCTTCTCCTAAACTTCTTCTCACCAATGGTGAGTTGGTAAACGAGCTCAAGTTACGTCAGCGCCCCCTGCTGGACAGGAAACAGCAGGAAAACACCACTGAGCTCCAAAGAAAAAAAACTGCCAAAAAACATCCATCCACTTTCTTAACCGTTTATCCATCCATCCTTTAATAACTGCTTATTCCCTAATGGGGTAACAGGGGGGGCTGGAACCTATCCCAGTGGTCAATGTGCGAGAGTCGGGGTACACCCTGGACGGTCCACGACACAGAGACACAGAAAGATGAACAACCACACACACCTAAGGGCAATTTTGGAATGTCCAATCAACCTAACATGCAGGTTTTTTTGGATGGCAGACACAGGGAGAACATGCAAACTCCACACAGAAAAATCCTGGGTCACCCTCCGGACTGTGAGGCTGTGAGGCAATGGTGCTGACCACCACACCGTCGTGAAAAAAATTCATTAACAATAAATAATACAAAATTTTATATATATATATTAAGTCATAACATGTTAAAGGGTAAATGCATAATAAAAAATAATAAATTAATAATAATATTAAATCATATATATATATGAAGTCATAACATGTTTAAAATACTATTTCATTACAGATATCAATGATGTTTGGGTTGATTAAAGACTTTAAATTGCCCATTGGAGTAAATGTTTCAGTGTGTGACTGTTGGTCAGAGTGGCCCTGTGATGAACCCTGTACCCTGTCTCTCACCCAATGGCAGCTAGGGTAGGCTCCAGCCCCCCCCCTCAGTAGTAGTAGTAGGACTAAGCCATGTGGATAATGGATGCATCGATGGATACAATCCAATTCAGTGTACACAATGGAAATCCAATCAATTCAAGGTAATTAATTACACCATTCAAACAGATGATCAGATTATGGCTAATAGATGAATTCCCAGATAAGGAAACCAGCAGATCCCTCACTGTGAGCGTGCACAAAGCCACTGTGTAAAGAATAAGGAAGAAACCTTGAGGAGGACCAGACTCAGGGAGAGTGGCCATCTGCCTGGACAAGAGGGGGTTTGAGAGAACAGGAAACAGGGACAACAAAGAACAGCAGTTCGAGATGCCTGAAGCTAACGGCAAGAACAAAGTCTCATGTACAGTTATTTTTTCTACTGATTAAAGTTAGTAGGTACGGCTTGTATTCATGTGTGCCCAATCCAATCCAATTTCATAGCCAGAAAATTACACAAACTGAAGAAAAGATCCTTTTCTTCCTAGTTCCATAAGAGAGGGGCCTGATAACTGAAGGCTCTGCTTCCCATGAAGGGGCTTTATATGTCCATTTTAAACTCTATTCGGAATCTAACAAGGAGCAAATCAAGGAGAAGCTAAAGCTGGATAAATATAATCTTTCAAATTTTCATGAGATTTCTGGCAGCATTGTTTTGGATCAGCTAAAGGCCTTTTAGAGATTTTTGTGTGACAGCCCAATTGAGAAAAAAGGGCAGCAGTCCAATCTTAAAGTAATAAATACATAGTTTTTCTGCATCTCTCTAAATATTACAAAGGACAGAGATGGCAGTTCTCTTCCATCAGTGATGAATAATAAGTCTTTTTTTAATTGATAAAATAAAAAAACAAAACACATTTTCCAGCTTTCTTGTTGTCTTCTTTATAATACACTGCTGTGAGTTATACAAAAGAGCCAGCTTCTACTTATTGCCTTCTGTTTTAGAGAGGCAACACTCTCCAGTGTAGAGAGAGCAGATGGAGGAATGGTGCATCATGGGAGCTCCCCAGCAGTCCAGGCTAACAAAAGCATAAGTATGGGATGTTCCAGGGTCACCGGAGCCATTATAACAGTTCTCATTGCTTTTTTTAGGATTACTACAACACTTTGCTCCACAGATTGGAAAACAGACTGTGACTCTGTCAGAGTGTTAAACTGATTTTGTTTTTTAAAAAGTCTACGTTGTGTAGATATACACTCCCGCATTTACACTGACCAACATTACATGGAGAAAGGCGTCAGGTGTTTCATTTATGGAAGTTGCATACAATCCTAAACAGGACCTGAAACTTGCAAATGCCACTTTACACACAAAGGTTATGAGTGACATCTGTCCTGCTGCTTGTCTTCTGTCCTGATGACTACCAAAGTCAAAATGGCAGCCCACCCCTCCACTCCACTCCACTCTCCATCTAAGTGACTATCGGACTTGGAGACAACTGTGTGGGTGTTTGAGCAGAGAGGAGGAAGAGGGGTGCTCCATTGTGATGGTGCCGGGTTTTTATCAGCTCTCCATTTCTCCAGAAGCCTATCCTGGGCATGTGCTGGAATAAGCAACCAATCCCAGCCCAGCACCTGCACGGTTAAATCTGAATAATGAGCATAATCATAACACCTGTCTATTCTTAGGACCACCCTGATGTCTGTCCTATTTCCTGATGATTGTCCAGGTGACAAACCTGATATCTGTCCTCTTTTCCCTGGACTGCCCTGGTGTCTTTTCTCTTTCTTTTGTTTCCCCTGTCCAGATGACTGGCCTAATATCTGTCTCCGGTCCTGATATGGTCCTCTATCCTGTTGACCGCCATAATGCCTGTCCCCTTTTCTGATCCTTATCCAGATGTTTTTCATTTTTCTGTCTTGTGCCCTCCCTGACAGACGTTATCATGTTGTGGTCTCTGCTGCTGGAATCGGTGCTTTTATTCTGAAATTATAACGGAACTTGGATTGTTTTTCCTGTTGAGGTCACAGCCCGTTATCTACTTTTTGGTTTAGGATGATTGTTTGACCCCGTAAATTAGCTTAAACGGCGACTTTCTCATTGATAAAGAAGGTCTTCTTCAGCCATAAACGAGGCTGAGTTGAGTCGTATTTGGGCGGAAAACAACGGGAAAAAATGCAGCTTTGACAAGTCCAATCCTCCCTTGAAGCTGATTGGCTAAACGTTTCCTCAGCGTCTGTCCAGTAAGTCTTTGTTTTATTGTGTCAAAGATGCTGTTTTTCCTGTTAATAAGCAGGACTAGCCTGATAGTTGACACGTTTACCAAACTATGCTTTATTAGATCGGAACTATGTAAGTACTATGACTAAACGAACAACTAGTGAGCCAAAGCAACTGAGTTTGTTAGCTTGCTGGCTAACGAGCGTCCGCTAACAGCTTGATTTAAATAAACCCTATATGAGCATTTTGAGAAAAAGGTAAGGTTGCCTTCATAGTATTTTCTGTGGAGTGTGTGGAACATTTTTAGTACCCTTTCTCAGCCTTTGTTGTTGTTGCTGGTGCCTAGTTTGAATTGTTGTCTGTGTTTGCTAATAGAGCTACTTATCGTCCATTGTGTATCCATCAATCAGTACAGTAACAAAGCTGTTTCACAAGCTTTGAAACACGTAGCCAACGCCCTCTGCTCAGCTCAAATATAGTATCTTATTTTTTTTTAGATTATTACTGAAACAACAAACCGTTTTATAAGCTTTCAGTCATCCAAAACAATTCTCTCCCTTCAAATATTTAGTTCCCTATGTGTTATGCTAAATGCTGTTGTTATTAACAGCGACCAGCACGAGCCGGATTCGTAATGTAGGATGTAATCACGGAGGGTTTTGTTTGTTTGTTTGTTTGTTTGTTTGTGTTTGTGTGTGTCAGGGACACCACTGAAATGCCCTCCTAACCAGCTTGTTGAACTGCAGGTGCAGCTGCGATATGACGAAGAGAAGTCCCTCTCTTCACCTGGTAAAAAGGTAAATGAAGTTCTTCACCTTACTGAGAGGAACCTGAGTCTGATGGCCAGTGTCAATCAAAAGCTCACCCATCATTTCCATTTTCATACACAAGTTTGGAAACTCTGTCAGACTCTGAGTAACACTTGATTGGAAACGTTTAAAAGTGTCATAACACAACATTTTATTTACATTGGAGAATAGAAAACTTCCTCAATTTTAATGCTAAGAGTGAGATATTTTCCTGTCTCATGATAAATTTGAGCCCATCTACAATCTGATGGCAGCGTTATGCCCTAGAGTTGAGACAGAGCAACAAATGGCAGGAAAGGTGAGAAGGTCCATTTTAAAGGTAATTGAGTTCATATGAAACTTATCTGTGACACGATTTGGTATAAAAAGAGCGCATTGGAGATGCAGGGTCAGAGATAAAGCTGTATAGAAGTTCAGCAATCTGCAAAAATCTTTACATAAAATTCTTAGGACAGTTTCAGTGTACTTCTAAAATAAAATATCCGGAAAATGCCATCTTCTGCAGACATAAAATCATCCAAATACTCTGGATCTGGAATCTTCTGGGCCTTATCTGTGACAGTTTATACAATTGCGGTTTATTAAACCAGCTCAACTCGGCTCGATTCAGTTTGGCTGGGCTTTAAGATTTTCCATCAGGCAGCAGCACCTGGTACCGGGGATGTTTTAGCTCCTGTTTGGCCTGGGTTCCATGTCAGCTGAGTAAGCTGAAAATGGGCCGTCCACTGAAAGCTGAAATCTTATTCAGACACTCTGGATGCTGTGTCCAGACTAAAGAGATCAAGCAGGTTGCCAGCTATGTTAAAATACCAGAAGTCAGATTTACGTGAAGCAGACTAATGTCTCACCCGGCTTTTGAAATGTTTTCTATGATCTAATGTGAATAAAATATTGTTTGAGGGGATGTGTAATTGAATGCTTCTTTTCTTTTAGTAATTTTTTTAACCAAACCAGTGACCGATGACTCTGAGACACCAATCACTGGCTTGTAAACTGTGGTTTGGCCTTTGGGCCTCACCATCTAAATGATTTCTTAACCGAAAGTGGCCTTATTTGGAAAGAGGGGTCGAACAGAGGGCCTGACAGCTACAAAAAAAAGCTGAGTGTGGAAGAATATGTCCCTTTAAGGCTTGATATCTATTTTAACTATCATTATTTTAAGAAGTGTCATCTCTTACTAAAGTGTGCTGCTCTCAGACAGAAGAGCTTAAAATTTTCATTTAAACTGAAACTTTCACTTACTTTGTTGTCTCACAGATTTCTGCTGAAGACGGTTTGCTCATTTAGGCTTTTTAACAGCTGGATGTACAGCTGGCTACTTGGTCCACTTTTATGTTTTAGCCATATTTTAATGTAGACTCAGTCATTCATAAACATATTAAAGTCTCAGTTGCAGACTGGATGCAGCATGACTTGGATGTGCCCTGCTGTGCACGCTCTTGGCTTACATTCTGATTTCATTGTGTTGTTATTGTCAGTCATGTGGAACTATCTATGGTTTTGATACCAGCTTGATACCAGAAACATTTTGCTAGCTGCTCCTACCTGAATGTAATTAGTAGCAGAACTCAAAATGACGGGATCTTTCAGAACTTACACACAGTTTGAATAATTATTTTCAAATTCTTTCAACTGTTGACTCACATGGGGCATAATCCTGCTAAAACAGGCCGTTATGAGGGCTGTGCACACTGTAAACGGTGTTAAAACTCTGGGCCGGGTGGTTGTACTACATGATGAGCTTGTTCCTACCTAGTTTCTGTAGACGTCCAGGATCTGCTGACGGGATTCTTCCAAGCAGAGGTTAGGTCCAGCTGAACATTCCCCCTCTGAAATGTGACAGGATGCTGAACCATCACTGCCGAGGGAATTCTGAGCTTCACGAGGAGCTGCAGATCCAGGCTGCAGTGGCGGCGGGGGATGTCTACACTGTCAGGAGGATGCTGGAGCAGGGCTATTCTCCTAAGATCCGGGATGCCAACGGCTGGACCCTGCTCCACTTCTCTGCTGCCAAAGGAAAAGAGAGATGTGTTCGAGTCTTTCTGGAGCATGGAGGTCAGAGGCCCTTATCTCTTTCTTATATCCTTTAAAAAAAACGAAACCTAGAATTCTTTTGGACTGTCAGAACCGGTATCCAATAGGACCTGATGGTGCATGCTGCATGCCAGCCCTCAGGTTTTACCCTCCAGTAGAAGTACAATGTCCATTTTTTCTTAACTCTGTTGTCCATTTTAACAGTAATCATTGCTATTTAAGTCTGAGGCTGGCCCACCAAAACACACAGACCAGCCCAGGGGCCATTCATCAGAGAGGGAACGGACCAAAGTAGGGATGTCCCGATCCAGCTTTTTGCACTTCCAATCCGATACCGATATTGTATTTGCAATTCCGATCCAATACCGATCCCGCCCTATCAGAGCTTGTATTAAAGGTTAAAGTAATTTAGCCTACTTACTTAGTTGTCAGACTCATGTGGAACAGGGATTTACTCTTATAACAACTTAATGGTTAGGACACAGACCTGTGGGTTAGAAGATGCTATTTCTCGTATGGGATCGGGAGTCTGGATCGGCATTTTTTCATGCCGGCCAATCCACATTTTTATGCGATTATCGGCCTCTGATCCAAATATTGGATCGGGACAAGCCTAGACCAAAGTAACACTGCAGAGGAGGGACATATCATTAAATATTTGGGAGAAGGCATTGGTCAGAGAGGGCCCTGACTCACTTTGAGCCTCAGTGAACACAAGGCTCTCTGCCTACACACGAAAGAAACCTTTGGACCCACTGGCCCATGCCCAGTCACCCACACTGCGTCACAGAAATGTGGTTGGAGCTGTGTCTATATAATTAGTGGAACACAAGAAAACTAAAACCTGTGAAGGTGTTTCCTCAAAACAAAGACTGCATCCGGCATCCTGCCTCTGCTGCTGTTCAGCACCTTTAAGATAAGATCGTGCAGCCATGTTCATTAGATGTGGTAGCTTGAAAAAGTCGGGCTGAATTGGAACCCAGGAAAGGTGGTAGTTGTGTTCTCTGTGAATCGGAGTTACTGGAAAGCCCCACCAGTTGATTAGGACCGTTTCTTCCGTAGACGCATACACATAGACGCCGCATTGAGGGCTGAATCGTACGTCAACGTCGCCGCCATCTTGGATGTGGCGAGGTGGAGAATCGGAGTCAGCGATCAGACAGTGAACTGGTGTAAATCTCAGGGTTTCATGTCCGCCAACTGTCCTGTGACGTATGCCGAGGTAGTTTGGTGTCTGATGCTGTACCCGCATCATCAGAGCTGCTCACCCTAAAAAACTAATTATGTGATTCCACAAACTGAGGCCCAAACTGCCAAACTGAACACCCTTAATTTGTCGAGTGCCAACATACGAAAAAAGCTGCGCAAGAGTATTATTGCACACCACACATACTGCAATTGAATAGCTGTATATATGTATATATTTATTTATTTATGGGACGTGCGGTCAGGAGAGTCAGAGCCTCATTGGCCATCGTCACAAGAAAAAACATACGATAACATATTAATATTTGTACGCTGATCTTTATGTATGACTAATTGATAACATTTTAATCGACAAAATCGCTGAAATTGCATATTCCCTATTAAGATAGAGGCTGAAACGTGAGGTGCGGCAGCGACGAGCCGATCCGAGCCTCTCCACAATCCATCCCAAACTGGACCAATACATTGAGCTGGCTCCTGTTGCCGTATCGCTAAATGTCGTCAATATAACGTTTGCATATACGTTTCTCTCTCTCTCTCTCTCTCTCTCTCTCCCCGCTCTGTGCGCAGCCGACCCCACAGTGAAGGACTTCATCGGAGGCTTCACCGCCCTCCACTACGCCGCCATGCACGGCCGGGCGCGCATCGCCCGCCTCATGCTTGAGTCGGAGTTCCGCGGGGACATCATCAACGCTAAAAGCAACGACGGCTGGACGCCGCTGCACGTGGCCGCCCACTACGGCCGCGACTCCTTCGTGCGCCTCCTGCTGGAGTTCCGGGCCGACGTGGACCCGCTGAGCGACAAGGGCACCACGCCGCTCCAGCTGGCCATCATCCGCGAGCGCTCCAGCTGCGTGCGCATCCTGCTGGACCACAGCGCCAACATCGACATCCAGAACGGCTTCCTGCTGCGCTACGCCGTCATCAAGGGCAACCACTCCTACTGCCGCATGTTCCTGCAGCGGGGGGCCGACACCAACCTGGGCCGGCTGGAGGACGGGCAGACGCCGCTGCACCTGTCGGCCCTCCGGGACGACGTGCTGTGCGCCCAGATGCTGTACGCGTACGGGGCCGACACCAACACCAAGAACTACGAGGGCCAGACCCCGGTGGCCGTGTCGGTCAGCATGTCTGGGATCAGCCGGCCCTGTCTGGATTTCCTGCAGGAGGTCACCAGTAAGTGGCGTGTTCTTTTCCCGTCCGTCTCATTCCAGAAGCTTCCACTCCAAAACCAGAAAGGCACATTAGGACATGTTGGACACTACATTTTGAGTCTCCAGTGTCCGTGTTTTTTCTGTCTCTTTCGGCCGCTGCCTGCTGACAGAATCTCCTCACAGCACACGCATCCTCACACATCCCGTGTGCAAGAGTCGAGGAACACAAACCAGTGCCTTAGGAGAGGGAAGCTTACAGAAAGGCAGAGCACAGAGACTGAGGCGTAACAATGGCTGCATTCCTGCGCTGCCCCTTGAACCTTGATATCAAAAAGCCGTGCAGTGACTCAGACGAGCCCTTTCAGGAACTCCTACCTGCAGCCTCGTCGGATGTCCGTTGGCTTACCGGTTACCGCCTCCTCCGTGAAAGGGAGCGTGTAGAGCAGGGCAATGGCCGCCGGGCTCCTCTCTGTAGCTGCGTTTAGGTTCCTGCACACACGAAGTAGAGTGGAAGTACAATTGTTCCAACTTTTGCTCAGGATATTTTGATGTATTCCAGCTTTCTCAGCCGTCCTGGCTGCAGTTGCATTTAAAAGCAGTTCCCACCTGCTCCGGCTGTTGTCTGACACCAGAACAGCAGACATGGGACCGGAAGGGAACACAGTGAATTGGGTTTATTCCTCAGGATATATGGCTGTTGACTATCAAGTTGACTATTCATGTGGAGCTGACATTGTAGGTCAGTTTAACGCTTTGCTTGTTGATGTGTTTGTTATTAGAGGGTCAGTTTTGAAGTTCTGAACCACGCTCTGATAGTTTGAGCCACGTAAAATGGCAAAAAGGAAAGCACAGAGTAGGTGAGCGAAGGCAGGAGCGGACAAAGTTAGCCGAGCTGTTAGCCGAGCTGTTAGCCGAGCCGTTAGCCGAGCTGTTAGCCGAGCCGTTAGCCGAGCCGTTAGCCGAGCTGTTAGCCGTGTTTTAAAAGTGGCAATGGCTGCTAGAAACCAGCCCAGTGGTGCCCCTGGCCTCTGCTCAGCTAATGCTTGTCTCCCTCTTCTTCCAGGACAGCCTCGGACTCTACAGGACTTGTGTCGGATAAAAATCCGGCACTGTATTGGCCTTCAGAGCTTGAAGTTCTTGGAGGATCTTCCGATCGCCAAGGTTATGAAAGACTACTTGAAACATAAGTTTGACGGCTTGTGAAGCGCCCACAAAAGGAACTGTGCGTGAGACTATGCAATAATCATGCTGTGAGCGGCAAGCAGGCCCCTCCAGGTCTGCTCTGTGGAAGGAGGGCTCCACCAGGACGTCCAGCCGCCTCTCTGTCCGACACGTTCTCTACTGAGCCTTTTTCAAATTTTCAGAGTTGCTTTAGGGCGGACACCTAAGTTGTTAAGGAAAGCTTTTTAGGGAAACATATTTTTTTCTTTTCTTGAGACTTCTGATACAAGCCATGTTCAGCCATTCATAAGCTGTCTCAGTAAACAGTAAAGGGGACGCCGGTTGTCTTTGAGGATCTTCAGCTTCCATGACTGACTCTGGGTGAGGTTCAGACCTGGACTCTTTCTGTTTTTACCGTCAGTTCAGTAATGATGTTGATTTTCTGACAGACCTAGAGCTGCAACTCTAGTCTTCTGCAGATAAGTTAAGTCCCTTTTTCCAAGAAGAAAGCTTAGTACTGATTCCACAAACCAGTTTAAGTTGCTCCTGACCAAAGGGTACACCCTGAGAAAGGCCTGTCAATCTGTAAAGCCTTTAGCCTTCAGCTGGGTCCAAGAGGCAGAGATTAAACGTAGAGGGGGGACTTGATCTGTCGAGCATCACAATACCAATGTCTGTTTGTCCATTTGGGCTTTCTTCAGCATTACAAACAAACAGTGAAGGCAGGGGACATGCCAGCAATTTGCACTGACCCCATGAGAGTCCAGAGCTGAAGCTCATCCGTCCACAGTCACTCACAGGACCCGTGCCACCCAGATCTGGAAGCTAAAGAGAAGCGGCCTGAAATTCCAGTCAATGCACACAAGGTTTTTTTTTTAAATAATATATATATATATTGGACTTAGCAGCTCAGCGAGAGCAAAACATGAAAAAATACGGAATTCTCTAAAAACTACAAGTGACGGAATGTGTTACTTGTTTGTTCCTTGTTGATGTAAATTCCACCCAGAGTTAACCAGTCCGTGGAAAAACGGTTCAGAAGCATGACCAGCTATAAAACAGGGACGGGTTTTGCTCATTAAAAGGAGAAAAACATTCTTGTGGACTCTGCTAAACACATTCCTCAACTTTTCTACTGACTTAGTGAGTCTTTGAAAGCCTCTTGTTGTTAAACGCGCACGTTTTACCTCTTAGATACGTTGCCGGCCTTTACAAGTCAAAAGAAAATGTGGACGTTTTGTTTAAGAGAGCGTCAGCTCAGTGTGCCAAGTGAGATAGGAACACATTGCGAAGGGATGGAAAACATCCATGTGATGTTAAAATATTCTTCCTTTGGGCGATAGCTACTAATTAGCCAAAGCTATCTGACCCTCCTGTCCGTTTCAGTTTGATTTATCTTGCACCAAATGTCCCCCTGGAGTCGCTGTTTGGCTGGAGGTCTTTAAAAAAGGTTTACTAAAACCTGAAGTTGGGTTGAATCATTTAGCGTTATGACACTACACTTTAAGAAAACCTAATTATTGCGATGTCCAATCAAAACCTTTCCCATTCGAGCCACATGTAGAAAGTTTACTCGGCCTGAAATACGTTTTTCCAAAAGGAAAGCTACGGCTTTCCAGATGGTCCCATCTGCTCCCCGAAGCTCCTAAATATCAGGTAAAGACTGTAAAAACTGAAGAGCGTCCATGATAACAAATATCCATCTAAATTCCCAATGAAACTGCTCTCATTTTAGTTTTTGGTCAGAATCAGGATAAAGTCACACCCACTCAGCCAAGTTTTTTTTTTTTTTTTTTTTTTAATTATTAAAATATTTCTGAAGACTGTATTGAAATAAACAGTCGGTTTGTTTGGAAACTAATGTAAAGAAATGAGAGCTGGTTGCGTGTTTGTAGAATAAAAGCCTTTTATTCTGGGCCGTGGACCTGCTCGGTTGGCCTAATCCCCCCCCCCCCGACTGTGCTCGGACAGATGACCCCTCTGGAGTGAGCGTCTAACAGGTCGTCTCAGAGAGTCTCCTGATGTTCAGCAGGTACAGAAATTAGCACGAAAAGACTTTTAAAAGACATTTCAGCGCCTTTGCGTCATGCAGTACACAAGATGGGGTTAACTCAGACATTTCTAATGCAAGAAAAGCTGCAAAAGCATGTTTATTTCACAAGATTTTTTAAAAATATTTTCAGTTTGACATCTTTTTGCATGAATATGACTGGAGTGCATTACGTCTAAGTCTAAGCTGAGCTCTGAACTGACCTCACCAGGGCGGCAACTGAAGGACCACGAACCATTTCTGCTTTCAGTAACAGACACCGAGTAGCAGCCATGACCAGCGTGTCACTTCCGAAAGGCGTCCATTTCGAGCAATAATCTTATTATTTCCCTACATATTTAAAGTTTAGACAATGTTGTGATCTGTTTGGTGTGACTTCCATTGTTCTCTTATCTGTGTGTGTGTGTGTGTGTGTGTGAGTGTGTGTGTGTGTGTGTGGGTGGGTGCGTGTGTCAGAGTTCAGTTTTAAAATATGGAATCTGTTTCTCTTTTTTTTTTTTGTTGAAGAAACATATTGTGCTGTCTGTTCACTTGCCCCTTAAGCAGGAAAATGTGTTTTTTTTTGTTGTTTTTTTACAGTTGAAAATAAAACAAGATATTTTTCCTTGGGATGTGAATTATTATGATACTGCTAACGGAGCTGAAAGTCATCAATGCAGATAATTAGGACGCGTGGGGGGTCATAGTCTCCCTGTAAGGGTTTTCTCCAGCTTCCTCCCATTATCTAAAACACGGATGTTTGATTAATCGTCGATTCTGAATGAAGCCCAGAACTGAACGTGAGAATGCATGGTTGTTGGTACCCGTTTCTGAGCCTGAGGATGGTCCGAGCAGGCTTAATAGTTCCCTCTCACTGGATGGAGTCTGGCTTATCATCCCAGCAGGAGCCTCAGAAGATGTATAAACCCAGTGGATAAACTATATTTGAGATTAAATATTCCCGAGTCAGCAGAAGACTGAATGTGCAGAAATCTATTATCATTGGGCTGTTTGAACATCTTGGTCCAGTCACAAAGAGGGATTGTTTCCAACTCTAAGCCTGAACAGGGAAATGGAAGCATTATTATATGGAAGCAACAATTTTTCATTGTTCATTTGTTTATTTATTGTTTCCTTTAGTGGTAAGCAGCTCATGTTAACTGTTTACTTAACTCTATAATGCCAAATGTATCATATTTGCTTCATACGTTTTCTGAAGTCTTTTGGATCTGAGACTTTTTGCATCATTCAGTGGTAAAAGCTTTGCTCAAACCCCTGTTGTACACATTCATATATACCTGATAACAGCCAGTAGAAGACTAAACCACAATACATCTTTGACTTATTGCATGCTATTTGATCAAAATCGTTTCTGATTTTTTTTCTTCATATGTTGTTGAGGGGCCAAAGAAAGACTTCAGACTTTTAAAAAAATCCAATATTCTTCCTATTTTTCTTGGATCAGGCTTTAAAGTGCTAAAGTAGTCGATGTACGTAAACTTCTCGGTGCTCTACTTAATGCTTTTCCTCTGTGAATTTTTACAGTCCTTGACAAAAAAACAAACAAATCCAAACTATTCCTGCAGTATCATTTTACAACAGACAGGTTTCCCCTGGACAGGTTTTTCTTTCCCCATTCCTTTTTCTCTGTGAATGCCGTCTTATGAGACGCGGTTTCTACTTTCACCTTCAGTTTTTCTAAGTGGCTCTGAGTGGGACACTGCACCGAGGTGACATGACCCCTAAAAGTGACTGCGATACACCCGAGTTTTACTTTTCCAAACATAAGCTGCTCTCACCGAACAGCGCGCTGGTATCATTACACCATAAAACAATGTCATCCGTCCGTGGGCCATCAGGTCTCCAATGGGAACAAAGGCCGCTTTGTCCATACCTTTGGCTGTTCTGTGTGTTGTCCTGTAACACTGACCACCTGTACAGAGGGGGAAGAGGGGGGGGAGGTGGACATTCAGGCTGGACAAACTGAGCGGGCCAGCTGGGTTTGAGGTCTCCTGAACATGACAGTGGCCGAAGAAGAAGGGAAGGAATTCTAATACAACACATAATAATTAATAAACATGAATAAATAATTCATAATTATTCATTATAATAATAATGTGCAATATCAGCATCAGAATGACTATTAATCCCTTACAGGAACATCTTTTTTTTGCAGTTTACAGAAGAAAATAATTAAAAAAATAATAATAATGATAGTAAAATAAAAATAAAAACCTTTACAATCAACAATATTAACAAACTTCTCCCATTCTGTTCTTTATAATATATGTATTTATTTCAGACCCTTTATATTCTTTCTACTATAATGACATTTTAATTGACACAAAACCTTCCAAAAGGGATCATTGAGATATTATCTGATTTTTGAGTTCGTCGGAAGTATGAAGACATGGTATAAAGTTTTCTGGAGATGATTCTTTTAATAATACCTTTTATCAGAACTGATGGGGATTTATGATGGAAAACTTCCATGATTTGTCCATGTAGTGAACTAGAAGTAAAAAAATTCTTCTGACAGGGAGCAAATGCTGGTGACTAGAGGCAGGAGTAAATGTTCTCAGAAACCTGTAGACATCCCTCTGAGTTACGAACTATTACAGTAACCCAGACACCACTGAATAAATGTAACGGAAAATACAGTCAGAGGACTTTGATCTGGATAGTGACCAAAAGAATGAGGCTGCAAATAGACGAGTGGCTGAGTTTCCTCAGGGTTCATTTCGTATTGTCTGGGCGAGGGATGTTTGGGTTCCCGAACCATTCCAAACCAGCTTTGGACCAGCAGAAGACAACTAATACAGTCCTAAGCCATTTGGGTTTTCAAAATCAATCTTCCCTCTATCCATCCCATTGCCACAATTTAATTTACATCTAAAACAAGGTGCTAGATATTAATGACTGTTTCTTCATTCAATGAAGTAGAAAGTTGCCAGGGGACACAAAACATGTATTATTCAATTCTAACAACAGTTGTGTTTGTGTTCTTTTCCATCCAAACCTCAGTCCAACATACATATAAAACTCGCACTGTGATTAAGTCAAATGAGTTAAATTCCATCAGAGCACATCTCGCTACAATCCAAACACATACATGAACCAGACAGAGCCCTACAGACTTTGTAATTCCGGTAATTTCCAATTTTAGTACTAGTGCTCAAACTGAACCAAATTTTGGGCATAAAAGCAAACAAACAAAGACTTTGGACCAAATGAGAAATGATTTGAAGTTTTAAGAAAATTGAACTTTCCAGGTATTTAACTGAGCTGATCTGAAAGGTCAGAAAGTCTTTTAATTTTCATTTAGCTGTCTAGATGATTAGCTAATACCTGCTTATAGCCTAACTATATAAAACCCCAAGTAAAAACATTCTAATTGATGCAACAAGCAGCACAGAGCTCTGGCGCTCCTTTACTTAATTAATGCGAGATGAATGAAACATATTTGTCCTCCAGGAAATAAGATGGCATACCAGGGACAGAAATTGGCTCCTTTCCACTGGGCTCTCTCAAGAGGGCCTTTATGTTTTTGCTGGGAGGGGTCAGCTGGGTGGCATTTAGGGGGCCTTGAACCAAAGTCTGGGGAAACAAAGAACCACTTTCTTAGCTTTAGCTTTGTTTTCCAAACATGAGATATGGGAAACAGAGCCATGTTTACTGTACGCCAACATGGTACAAAGGACCTCCTTCATCCCACTGTTACCATCACCAGCAGCTTGCTGATCCATCATTTTCAGTTTCTTATCTTATGCTGAAACTTTGACAGGCTCCAATAACTGTTGAAACATCCTCTGTCACATGACCACAGTCCTGTACGTTGGTGTATTTCAAAATTGTCCCCTTCTTTTATCCAATCCAAATAACATTTTGCTTTTGCTGTGCATTTGCCAAATAATTTAATATCATTAGTCATAGTTCTTATTCTATTTAACTATGAATTGAAAAACCTGAGGCGAAAGCTAACACTTACTCAGTTCTAACAACTTCCCACCATTTTCAGAAAAAAAAGAAGATTTTCATAACCTTATGATGTGTAATGCATATGTGTCTTCATAAAGAGCCCAACCAGCTTGCTAGTAGCTAGTAAACTGACTCGCCTGTTGCATCCATGCGATAAAGTTGCAGGTCATTCCACCTTGACCTATAATGCATCTCTGAATTCATAAGTGAAGTCTTGTAAATCCATATTTTCTGAAGAACTGCTAGTTTATGAGTTGGAAGGAAGTCAATTAATGCAAAGTAAAAGTGCAGAGCAGTTCTGGAACTTTTTCCAGAAACCTTTTAGGGAATGAAAAGGCCAAACTATCACAAAAGGAGCCCAGAAAGATCATAGTCAACAAGGTAAATGGAGGAACCAGACCTATACCAAAAGCCTTCAGGATGCCAGAGGGGTTGTTGTTCTCATTTGAGAAGCTGTAGCATTTCCAATGTATTCACTGATTGGTGTAAATAATGAAATATAAACAACTCAGTTAAAATATGAGCAAACATAAGAAGAGCACAGTGCAGATTGAATGGCTCATTTGCATGTAAAAGGACAATGTCAAAGTTTTGGAGCTCATTAAGCACTTTTGTCTTTAGAGCTATTTTAAACTGCATTCACTTACCCAGATACTGTAAAAACAGCAGACAGTGGCATGTGTCTGAAAGGAAAGGAAACTAAACGACTGGGGCTCCAGATCCACATAGGCTTTGGTCGCAGCTATTTAAAGATCACTTGATTCACCAATGCCTCACATGTGAGCCGAGTTGAGCGGCAGACACTCTTCCGCCCTTTTCCGTTCTCATCTTTGTTCATTCTGAGAGCTCTTCATGCCCTCTTCTCTTTTGCTTAACTCAAACTGCCTCCATTGGAACTGTGATTAGCCTTGGCATTCTTCATGTTTACAAGTCAGTCATTAGTATGAGAGCACTCTGAATTTCTCAGAAGGATTGACGGCCGGATTGCTTTATAGCAGGTTACCTCATACCAAAACAGGGT
>JABUIW010000203.1:516847-527647 GCA_013363375.1 Menidia beryllina
TTAAATAAGGGGGAAATTATCTGAGTTTATGTCTCCACACATTTTTGACTGTATACTACCACCACAGGATGCCACATGAAGTGACCCAACAGGACAGAGCTTGATAAGATGAACTAATAGGCCTTCCTTTCTGCCTTGTTTCATTGAGGAAAAAGAAAATCAAAAGATGTATATCCTGTTTAAAAGTTCACTGAGGATGTGGAACGAGCAGGACGACATGAGCGCCATCATTTGATTAAAAAAAAAAAAGTAGGACGAGGCATAAATGGATTGAATGTTGAGGTTTGTTCTCCTCATTCTCAAGACCCTTGAGACCCTGGACACAGGGAAGCCTTTCCTCCAGGCCTTCTACATCGATCTGGAAGGTAGCATCAAGACTCTCCGCTACTATGCAGGCTGGGCAGACAAGATTCATGGAAAAAGTCTGCCTGTTGGTGAGTGTGTAGTCTCGCTTTAACTGATAAAATCCTGCAAGTTGAGCGTGTATATGCTGAAACTAATGTGTCTTTCTTTCTCTCGCCATTCTCAGATGAAAACTTCTTGTGCATAACCAAACACGAGCCCGTTGGCATTTGTGGTGCCATCATTCCAGTAAGTGTATCGTGGGATTAGCCGACATGCTACTAGTTTTTACATGCTTGTTTTTCTGTGATTGTCCACAATGGCTGCTTGTTTGGCCAATTTGCAAGCAATCCAGTCTTATGTTTGTTTGTTTGTTTGTTTGTGTGTAGGTGTTGTTTACTTGCACTGGAGAACATAGTATCTTCTAAAATGTATTGAAATTTGATACAGTGATAACTGATGCTTGAGAAAGACGAACAAGCTTGTGGGAAGTTTTAGGTCAGGGGCATTGAAAGACAATTAACGACACATTAGAGCTAACAGGATTTAGATATCAAACTCAGGTGTCAGCTTGCATTTTAGACTGAGTAACCTGACCAAAGCGGAGATCTGTGGATAAAGCACCATGTGTGCTGGGATACTATATTCCTCTTCCTCAGTGTTAGCATGAAAAGGGCAGTCACTAAATATGTTGTCTTTTGTCTGTCCCAGTGGAACTTCCCTCTTCTGATATTCATGTGGAAGGTAGCGCCGGCCCTGAGCTGTGGGAATACTGTGGTCATTAAGCCAGCAGAGCAGACTCCCCTCACGGCCCTCCATGTTGGATCGCTCATCAAAGAGGTCTGAGGTCAATCAAACTACAATGTGGGGTTCAACAAGCAAACTGGTGGCAGATTTAGACCCGCTGACAGTTGTATTCTCAAGCCACTTTGTTTATGAAAACACAATTTTAACCCTTTAAAGCCTGATCCAAGAAAAATAGGAAGAATATTGGATTTTTTTTTAGTCTAGAGTCTTTCTTTGGCCCCTCAACAATATATGAAGAAAAAAAAACAAAAATTATTTTGATCAAATTAGTGTGCAATAAGTCAAAAATGTATTTTTGTGTAGTCTTCTACTGGCTGTTATCAGGTATATCTGAATGTGTACAACAGGGGTTTGAGCAAAGCTTTTACCATTGAATGATGCAAAAAGTCTCAGATCCAAAAGACTTCAGAAACCGTATGTAACAAATATGATACATTTGGCATTGTAGGGTTAAATGAATATGCTTTATATTGTGTTGCTGGTATTACTAGATATTACACAATGGATTGAAAACCATATCAGCTCTTTTACTTTAGCGGGAGGCATTTTAAAACAGTTTTTTTAAAACAGGTAATGATATAAAGTGAAAATATGTTTAATTAACTTCATAACAGCAATTGGATTTATCAGCTCCATTTCCTGGATTTTTCTTGAATGCAAAGCAAACTTTAGTTTGATCTAAATCTACAGGTGTGTGTAACTGACAGAGGTCCGAAGAAATTATTTAATGATATTTACAAAACAGAAAACAAAAAATATGGAATTTATATACAGCTTGAGAGGATTTGAGGGAAAGGCAAAGGACCTAAACCCCTTTTGGATGAGTCTGGAGGCCTCTGGGAGCAGTGCAGCAGAAACCATCAGGAAACTGATCCCCACAGCCACATGAGCTCAGGAGCTTAAAGGACCATCAAACACCAACACAGTCCACTCCGCAAGGAAGAAACCATGTATCAGCTCTGTCAGATCACCTTTTAGCTGCTTTTGGGAAAAAAATTACTTCTGCAAAAATGAGAAAGAACATCCAGGCTTGTATCAGAGAAAGAAGCAAAAGCCACAGATGTGTGAAGATACCATTGCAGAGGTAGATGTTGGAGGTTTGGAGAGACCAATGCTATGATGAATGTGATGCCTTTTTCTGGCTGGTATCCTGGGAGGGATATGTTCAAACAAAAGAAAAGGCCCCAACCGGACCTAGAAGATAGCTACATTGGACTGCATGCTGATGCTGCTTCTCCTTCCAGATCTGCCACATCTGAAAGGGAGGTAAGTCAGGGTCTCTACGATAAAGCAAATCTAAGAGTTTGTGTGCCACAGGGTTGTAAAACACCTCTGTAAGGTCACATGCCGCCTCAAGCGCCTTTGACCCAAACGCAGACCAGGAAAGAAACAGCAAGTCAAGGAGAACTGAACATAAGTGCATTTAAGAAAAGGAGAATCAAAAGGTGTGGCCAAGTCAGAAATCCTAAATTCTAAATTTGAGGAACAAGATGATAATAATGGGCGACAAAAACCAGACAGAGGGAAAGACCTGGTCATGGTACATTGTGAACATGGATAACATGAAACACACATTCCACAAAATCAAGATGCAATCAAAGAATACCTCAAAGAATAGAATCATTTCATTTTTACAAGATCTTAAGTCTTCTCCTTTCAGCTATTTCAATGCCTCCTATTAAGAGAATGTTATCTGTTGCTGTCTTTCATTGCTGGAGAAAATCAATCGCGTTGTGTTTCCATTCGAGGCGGGGTTCCCTCCTGGAGTTGTGAACATCGTTCCAGGGTTTGGTTTGACAGCAGGAGCTGCTGTCGCAAACCACAAAGACATTGACAAAGTGAGCTTCACAGGCTCCACTAAGGTAATGACTGTAAGAGAAGTCACCTCTATGACATGACCATAACCATTTTGACCACAATTTTGACCTATGTTAAACTTTACAGTACTATAATGGGAGTTATGATCAATTATAGAGATTAAATGACACCAAAGTTAAGAGGAAAATCTGTAAGTAGTGGTTTATATATTCAGTTTTTTATAGTCTTTGTAGCAGACCCATGGGTGGCTCTGGGCCAGGGTCTTTTATATCCCATATGCTGAATCTGCAGTTGTGTGTAGCCCTCCGGTTTAAATAAAGTACTGGTTAAGCTTTACCTATGTGTGGTCCTTTAAATATAAAATTCTGCAGCTCGTTCCAGGTTTTCTACCACAATTTTGTGTATTAAAAAACACAACTTTGAAGTAAATATAATGAGCATATAATTTTATCCACCTGTGAATCCACCACACAAAAACAAGCTTTACAAGTCCAGAAGCATCTCAACCAGTCGAGGGAAGTTAAGTGGTGGGAAGTCTGTAATAGATGAAGGAAGGAATTCTACTAATTAGGGAAAAGTTAGTAAAGAGTTTAGGCTGGTGGTACCAGACAGACTTGAATGATGGAGAGCAGGTAGAGCAAATATGGAAAGATGCTGCTGAGAGCCTGGAAGAAAGAGATAAATCAGAGCCTCCAGGAAGGTTGAAGCTCTGGAGTCTGCAGTTTGGATGCTTTCCTAGGCTGATGTGACCCCTGTCCATGATTCCATTATCTGTTGAAGAGAACATGGAAAGGTTAGTTAGCTCTTACATTAGGAAGTGGCTAGGTGTTCCTAGAAGTTTAAGTACTGGGGCACTGGATAGGAATGGCCTACTGGAGCCCCCAACATCTAGTCTATTAGAGCTGTTTAAATGTACTAAGGCTGGGACAGAACTCCTGTTAGCTGGGAGTAAAGATGCTGTAGCCAGTGAGGTGTTTCCAATTCCAACCAGGGGGAGGAACCAGGGGGAGTACAAGAATATAAACAGACCTGAAATAGAAAAAGAAGAAATCCAGAAAGTCCAAGCACTATGCTTCCATTGCAAATGCATCGTGAGTTCACTTGTGTTTTTTATGTCCTTAGAAGATTGTAGTTCTGACAAGTCCTAACTAGTAAGTACACAACTACGTTCTAAGTGTACTTGGTATTGAGAAACACCCCAGCTGGGATCCTTAGCTGAGTCTTTTGTTGTTCTTTTGGACCGTAGTAGGACTGTTTAGTATTTGTGGGTGTTTCAGGTGTTTTATCTCCTGTTTGGGTGAGTTTGTTTGCTGAGTCTGCTGAGTCTAACCCAACCAGGGTTAGCCACTGAATCTGAAAACCAGTAAAGAGAAAAAAATTAATTTATTGATTATAACATGTAGATTTTTAAGACATAATATTTCCAAACACATTAGACTGTTTGACAATCTAGATGTAAAATTAGAATCAGCTTTCCTCTGGCAGTATGGCAGAATGATTTTTTATAACTTCTTGTCTAAAATCGCCTGTGTAAAAATAAAGCTCATCTTCCATTCTCATGCAGGTTGGCCGTCTTATCGCAGAAGCAGCCGCCAAAAGTAATCTAAAAAGAATAACTTTGGAGTTGGGAGGCAAAAACCCATGCCTCGTCTTTGCTGACTGCGACTGTAAGTACTTTCAAAGGGAAATTGAATTGTTGTTGTCAACCCTCTAACATCTCTTTACACTGGCACGCTTTACCAAGGAGTAAGAAAAAGTCAATCTTACTCCCAGTTCTACAAAAATCCCAAATTATCTCTCTTGTTTTGTTATTGGTCAAGATTAGATGAATGTTGGGCCGCATGGTGGTGTGGTGGTTAGAAGAAGGGTGAGGGAATCCTGGCGAGGGGGCATTCTCTGGGGAGTTTGTGTGGTTTCTTCCTCCCAAATAGCATTAAAACATGGTTTTAATTTGGATCATTGCACCAGGCAATCATTTTAAAAGTCCTGTTCTGAGCCTCTCAGATGTGGAGAAGGAGGATTATGGTGAGAGTTGCTTACTTTTATGGTGACTCTTGAAGATGTCACAATCGCACTTTCATGTTTAGAAGGTCATAGTTTAGTGACATTTTTTGACCGAAAATCAACAGCTTTTCACTCAGACAGCAATACGTGAAGAAATATTTGAAGAAATATGCCTCTTTCCCAATAACGGCAAGGATGATAATCAGTATGGACAATGGATGCGTGGATGAGCTTTATTCTGCTTATTTTAAAAGTGCTTTTTTTCCCTTAGAGTAAAATGAACAAATACAAAAAAGAATCCTCTCATTTGTGTGTGCATGTACCTGCAGTGCAACTGGCTGTGGAAGTAGTTCAAAAAGGAGCTTTTTATAACCAGGGTCAGTGCTGCACAGCTGCATCACGGGTCTTTGTGGAGGAAACCATCTACGAGGAGTTTGTATGTTGCAGCATAGAGAATGCCAAGAGGATTGTCATCGGAGACCCGATGGACCCTCTGACATCACATGGGCCACAGGTACAATGATCAGATATTGTCTTTTGTAGATTTTATGTAACGACCAAGCCTGTGGGATGGGGTCTGGAATGTGTCCCAAAGAGGTTTGAAGAGATTTCCAGGGGAGCTGCTTTCCATGGCTACTTGATTTTAATCCTAGAGTTGATCTGAAAAAGATTTAAGTATTATGACTATGACCAAAGAGGTCTTGGTATGACTTGTATAATGTCATATTTTGCACAACCTTATCTATCACACTGCAAGGACCTTGCAAACAGTGGTTAATTACCAAATCTTAAATTAGTAATATAATTATAATATGAATAATTAAAACCACGAGGAAAATTCAACAGAAACCCAAAAACAAAGTCCTAAACCCCAAACCATGACAGCTACATCTCAGAACTAAAAGAGTCACCGGCATCTTTAGAGGATTTCCTCAGTTTCTCCTGTTTTTTTAGAGAATGTTTGAAAATCTGAGATGGAAATCAACTCTAAGATTATCTACCCTAATACCCATCAACCCTCCCTCTACAGTAACATTGAAAGGGATGGTAAACATGGGAATCGGGGCTTATTCTTAAAGCCATAGCATTGGATTGTCTCTGTCTTCTTGAAACTTCCTTCAGATTGACCAACAGCAGTTTGACAAAATTATGGATCTGATAGAGAGTGGGAAAACAGAGGGAGCTACGCTGGAATATGGAGGCAAAGCTGTGGGTGAAAACAGTCTCTACATTCAACCTACAATCTTCTCTGGAGTTAAAGACCATATGCGGATTGCCAAGGAAGAGGTAACAGTTTATGAAGATACATGGTGCTGCATGTTGGATTTTCTGTAAAAACTAATACAACCAGCAATTCAGAGGCAACCTGACCAAAACTGGCTATCTTTACTTTACTCTATTTTTGTACTTTTACATTCACTTTTGTTAACCTCCACTTATCTGATGTTAATGTCCTTTTAAGTATTATTTATTTATCTTCAATTGAACTACAGTAGATTCCATTAGATTCCATTTCATGAATAGCATTTTATCCAATTCGTCTTATATGATATTTTATAGAGCTGACTGTTCCCTGGGAGGACTTAGTAGAAGGAGGGTATGAGAGGAAAAAGCTTAGGTGTGTAGAGTTAGGGGCAGAAGTAGAGCAGAGAGGATGGAAAGTTAGGATCTGTCCAGTGAAAACAGGCAGTAGAAGATCTGTTGCAAAGTCTGTTGTAAGTGGACAGATTGAAGAAAACAGTGAAGGAAATGTCAGATGAGGCAGTAAGGTCCAGTCAATGGATTTGGATTAGGAGAGGCAATAATAGCTGTGGTCCAGCGGGGGGAGCACTTAACTTGGACGGAGCTAAATATGAAAATGGAGGGAAAAGTTTGAATTGGCCCTTGAAATCAGGTGGCTACTGAGGTGAGTTGGCTTGTTTCTATTATTCTTAATGACTGTCTGTTTAGTACTTGTAGCAAGCCTTCTACGGCTATTTATCCTTGGTAGCCTTTACCTGAGTTTGGTAGGTGATTTAGGCATTTTTTCCGCTGGTTGGATGAGTTTGCGTGTCGAGTGTGGGATGTCCTGTTTCCACCGCCTGCATCCTCTAAACTTCACCACCCCATACCCTAACCCTAACCTGGGGTTGAATGCCCCCTTTTATCTTTATCTAACCCTAACTCTAAAGAAAGAGTTTGAATGAAAGTTAAACATTTGGTAGTACATGGAGGTTTAAACCAATAGAGATAGAAGAAGTGAAGCGTTAAAGTGAACCCCAAATTTAGTTTATCAACACTTGAGGGCCACTTACATATTTGTTCATCTTTCTTCCAGATCTTTGGTCCAGTGCAGTGCATATTCAGCTTTAAGACCCAGCGGGAGGCTGTAGACAGAGCAAACAACTCTCAGTATGGCCTGGTGTCGGCAGTCTTCACGACAAGTATGGACCGAGCTCTGTCTGTGTCTGCAGCCCTGGAGACTGGAACTGTCTGGTGAGTCCCCGCTCTCGGGGCAGATGGCCTTTAGAACCATTTGGACAAGTTTCCAAAACAAAACAAAAAACTTTACGGTAAATTTCAGGAATTCATTGACAAAGTAGTCCTTGCTGCAAGTGTTTTAAGATGATTTTATTATTCTGATACGAGTACATGTGAATATATATTCTTAATGTCAGCAAAACATTATGAATGAATCTAAACTTATCGTGATGGGGTTACAAAACCAGAATGTCATGTTCATTCTTTGTATAATGCAGTGTTTCTCAATCCAAGTCCTTAAGGACCAAAGCCCTAAGTCTTTTCCATGTTTCCCTGCTCCTGCACAACTGATGTAAATTAATGAGACAGCCCTTTAGCTTTTTAAAGGTCTGCAGAAAATTGATCAGTTGAATCAGTTAGCTGGAGCAGGGAAACCTGGGAAAACATGCAGGACACTGGTGTTGTGCACAAGTACATGACCGACACCACAAGATTGATCCTTTTGTCTTATTTTAAAGTCCATTTCCTTTGATTGATTTTTCAGTCAGCCTTTTTTCCTCGATTATAAACTCATTTCAAGGGATGCTGGCTCTGAATAAAAGAAATCCAACATCTTACTCATGCTGTCTTATTCTGCCTGTTAAGGATAAACTGCTACAACGCCCTTCATGTCCAGACTCCCTTCGGAGGCATCAAGATGTCAGGCAGTGGACGAGAGCTGTAAGGGCCGTCGGTTTTCCTTTACATTCCGTCCTCTGGACATCGTACTTGTCGAACATGTTTGCCCTGTCTCACCTGTTGTCTCTGTCCTCTTAGTGGAGAGTATGCTCTGGCTGAGTACTCTGAAGTTAAAACGGTTACCTTCAAGCTCACCGAACCACAAGAGAAGACAGAAGTTCTCCAGCCAACACATGCTCCCTGATGTCATCTCGACATTCGGATGACATTTGTTCACCTTCTGATATGATATATTGCTCAACGCGAAGTATTTAGCCAATCAGACACTTTTGTTTATTTGTCTCCACTGTATAGATACATGTACACTCAAACACCTTCTAGACCACCTTTTGTCTTTTCCATGTACTTTTAGCCAAGTTTTAGGTAAAGGCTATTTGTGTTCCTACAAGCCTTATGAGTTCTACTGGCGTTCAGCAGTGTGAAAAAAAACTATCGGGGATGAAAGGAGGGTCGAGACAGCATGGGTTTATTGAGAGGAGAAGATTTAAGCAATGTCTCCCCTCTGTTATTATGGGCAACGTTCGGTCTCTTGGCAACAAGATGGACGAGCTAACGGCTCTGACGCGGGGCCACCCAGAGTACCGAGAGTGCAGTTTGATGTGCTTCACGGAGACGTGGCTGCACAGGGACATAACGGACCAGACTGTCTCCGTGGATGGCTTCCACACCATCCGGGCTGACCGGGATCCTAAGAGTGGCAAGCGGAAAGGAGGGGGACTTGCCATTTTAGTGAACAGCAGATGGTGTTACCCGGGTCATATCACTGTTAAGGAACAGCTCTGTAGCCCGGATGTGGAACTGCTTGCCGTTGGACTCCGTCCATACCATCTGCCCAGAGAGATCCCTCATGTCATCATTGCTGTCCTGTACATCCCTCCCTCTGCAAACCCAACATCTGCCTGCAGCATCATACGCACCACCCAGATGCACCACAGAGCGCCACCGGAAATCCTTCTTCAATCTGTACAACGCCTCCCTCTGAGAGTCAATCTTAATCATTGACACTATTAAGATTGTATATGTATATGTATATGCCTTTGTTTTGCTTATGGAGCCTGTAACAAAAATAATTTCCCTCTGGGATTATTAAAGTATTTCTGATTCTGATTCTGATTCTGAAAGTTGTTTAAGGAAACTGATCTAAATCAGACAGTGGTGTGGGCCTTAATTAGACCGTTCCATGCCTTTCCATGACCGTTCTACCTTTAAACCGCTGAAGTGTTGCTGCAGTATCAGCTCAGGGTCCCTTCTCATTTCCAACTGTGAACGTCGTTTCCAGTCTGCTCTTTGAAGTGAAACAGGTTTATCCATCACTACTTCAAGTGGGCTCCATTTCCAAGGCTGAGGCAGTAAAAAAGCCCCCCCATCATGATACTGCCACAACCGTGCCTTTGTTGCCTTGGAGGGGAGGAAAAGTACTAGGTCTGCTTTTGACACCTGAAGTTTTCTTTGAAAGCCAAATACTTTGAGTGGTTTTGGTTTTATTATTTTTTTAATACTTTGATTATACATTTTCAAGAACTTTGGAAAGTTCAGCTGACTTCACAGGACCCCAATGTACATATGCTGATCATTGCAGTAAGAAGTAGTTTAGGTCCATGGGTCATTGCTGTATGCCATTAAACTCATCATATGCTTTACTCTCCTCATTTCTTCTCCCCTCTTTCAGCAAGCCATCAAAAGCCTATAAAACCTCTGAATAACATTTCATTTTGGATCAAAGCTTACTATTTTGATTTGTTCCATTATATTAACATCTGTCACATATCCACTGAATGTACAGGTTGTAATACATTCAAATAGAACAAAGGGGGAGAATCATTTTCCAAAACATTAGGAAATGAGTAGTACGATTTTTAAAAATATGTAGTCATCTTTCCAAATTCACATTTTAATGTGTATGTCTTACTAACCTGTAAATACAGCAGCCCAGCTAAATGTTCAGCGGTGTAAGACTATCTGCAAGTATGCTTTTAAATGACAATTGTTGTATTGAAATGAAGGCACTCTGATTTAAATTTCTCTCGGCATAAAGATGGTTTCTGTGCATGTGTCATAGAGCACAGTATAGTAGCCCCCCTCCTCTACTCAGACGTCTTCATCGATCTTTTACTGGCAGTCGGCTGGCTCCTGGATGATTAAGTTTAGCCTCTTGCTGTCAGTGCTCCATGGGTTCGGACTGATGTTTCCTGAAATCTCAAGTTATCTATTACTGCTTGTCATTCAGGCTATTGATTTTGATTTAATTCTTGTAGTAGCACAACAGTACCGCCTGCCTGGAAGGAATTTTGATTAATCATATGTGATTAAACTGTAAAAATCCCATGGAAGACTTCAAGTCAGTGTGTTTTCTTCTCTTAAGCGACTGTTCTTCAAATGTCAGAAAAAAACATTTTTTTATCGACTATTGCTGATATGCATACATACTATTTATGTTCATTTATATGATTCGAAATTAAACAGAACACGCAAGCTCCACAGAGAGACACCGATCTCTAGTTTGGATGTGATGTGTCACTCTGTGTGCAACGGGAATAACAGTCCTGTACAGCCTGTAAGACTTTAAAGACTCAGACATGCAGTATGTGTGTGTTTCACCTATAAGACTTTAGAGACTGTGTGTGTTTCACC
>JABUIW010000203.1:534038-560604 GCA_013363375.1 Menidia beryllina
CAACACTCACATCATGCATCATGAAAAAGGTCATGCCAATATGGAGCCTTAAATGAAAAAAAATAGAATATAATTATTACCAAATAACCACATAAACTAATATAAATGACTAATTATATCGAATAACTTGAGGAAAAGTACATGTAGAAAGAATAAACTATTACTACAATTATATACTAGAAAAAAAATGATAGCAGAAAAAAAATCTAAATAGATATAAAACAAAAAAATTAATAGAATAAGGCTCCTTCGTATATGTGAAAAAGCACAAAAACTAAAAGCTAACTACCAGGTTTTCCCTCCTATGCCCCGTCATGTAATTACACCTTTAACCAGTAGGTCACAATGGACTCTAATTCCCTCAGCTGAGCTGTACTTCTTGGCGTGAGGTCAGTCTGTAATGGGATGACCCAGATCTGGCTGCGTCATGCCCACTCTGGGTGGAACCAGCAGCATGCGTTAACACCCCCGTTTCCCCTCCTTTTCTCTCATTTGTGTTGTGTCAGACAGCGGGCAGGAGATGGGGGCCAAGGCCTCACAGGAGGAAGCCTTTGGGCCCCTCTCCAAACTGGAGGGCATCGAGGCGGCCTATGAAGGCGGCGACGAGGAGGCTGCCAGAGAGCTGATCAAACAGGCCTGCTGCGTGGAATGCTCTGCAGGGATCTACCCCGACGCCGTGAGTCTGCATCTCTGGTTGTTACACCCTGGGATCTGGGATTTCCCATAACAAGAAAGTGAGAGACTGTTGCAAGTTGATGCTTCTGCCATCCATTATCGACATGCCTCCAACAACATAAACAGAATGAGACCACTCATGAATGAGCAGCCACCCGGTCAAAGGCTGTGTCTTCTGGGGTTAGCAGTCAGCTGATATTCAAAAGAAAGCCTGACAGGTCTGGGGTTTCTCCGTTTATTTTCCTGCTCTGGCTCTCTGTCTTCCCACCGATGTCTGACTGCTAGACAGATCTGAGAGATGGCAGTGAACTGGGCCCTTCAGAGCTGAACAAACCCAAAGCTTTCACCTTTAGACGACGTCTGGCTTTGTCCGATGGCACTTTTTAAGAATTTTAGATGATTCACAGAATCTCATTGGAACTCGGTAAAAATGGATACTTTTAGCATTCATGCTGTGAATAAAATAATTAGTCTGATTTGAGCTGCTAGTATTATCTGAAAACTGAGAGGTGGAAGAGCCGACAGGTCTTGGATAACCAAGAGAAACATCTTAAGCAGTTATGTACTTTCATGGATGACTTTTTTTCCCTCAGCTTTCTTGCATTGTACTTCAATACAATGGCGTCCACAGTTGTTTTTTTCCAGTAAAACTGCGGACTTATGCAACGTTTAATTTGGTGACCTCTGGTTCTTTTGACCTCTGGCCATTGGGGCACTAATGACTTGATTCTTAACTCTGAGACAATGGACTGAATGGGTTGCATAATTACAAAGGTAGACAGGTTGGTGGTGCTCCGTTAGCTAGAATTCAGGGCTAAGAAGAAGGTAACAGGAAGTGATGTTAAACTGTCAACCACAAAAAGTCTGCACGCCAAATCCAGAAAGCTGGAAGACGGTGGTAGAAAACCTTTCGCATCTCATTAAGCTATCATATATTATGCTTTTTGAGGAGTGCTCTTAGGGCAGGTTGCCATGGTTTCCTAATATCGTGTGTACAAAGGTTTAAAAGAATGGCCCGAAAGAAACGCAATGATATTATTGGATAGAAGCAGCCAGCTGTGCTGTGGTTCGTACCTGCAGACCCATTTCTGCCATCCAGAAAGGAAGTGCTATGACGTCAGCATTCCAGCCCATTCTTCAGTGCCTTTCTTTCCAACCATTCCTGTGGCCAGCTCAAATACCTGTAACCTGCTTAGTCATCTTAGCCTATAAAGGATTTTTCAGAACAATTGCTCTCTTTATGTTTTTCAGTTCTTAGAAAAGCCCCCTATGAGGGCTCATTTATGAAATGATTTAAACCAAATCACCAGTAGTTTACCTCATACTTGGTGTCGTTGTTGTGCCTTATCACTTGTGTGTGTGCATGTGTGTGTGTGTGTCGGGGGGGGGGGGGGGGACTCAAAGGACTCTTAGGATCTTTATCTGGAATAAAATGATTGCTCCAAACAGGTTTTTCTGGTTGGACCGCTGTAAGAAGTTGTGTTTCCTCCTATAACGCTACCAGAATCTTCCATGACAAACAGCTCCTCTTGTACAATTTGAAATAGTATTTTAACTAATGACTGTTAAGCACAAAGAAACCATCTAACTATTCTTCTGCCCATTTATCTATCTGTGGACAGATGGATGTCCAGAAAAGATTTCCTACTTCAGGGTTGTACCATTGTAATTCTTTCATTATTAGGGTTTCCCAACAAGTATTTGAAAAGCCTCCAGCTCATCCAAAATGCTGCAGCCAGATTCCTGATACCAGCACCAGAGATCATGCTTCTCCAATATTACCTCCTCTCCATCGGCTCATAGTTACATATAGAATAGAATTTAAAAGTCTGCTACTCCCATATAAAGCTCTGAATGGCCGAGCTCCATCATATCTGATAGAGCTAATGACAGTGAATGTATTAGAACCTTTTTGATGCAGCTTATAGTGAGGGATGGCTCAGGTGACCCCGAAGCATCCTGTGGTCAGTCTTCTATAAGAATTGAAAAGAAGATTCAATCTGTTGGCTCCCTTAGTTAGGAATCTTTTTAATTGGCTGTCTGGATTGGATGCATCAGAAACTTAGTGAACTTGAACTGAATGGATTCTGATTGTATTACATTGAACAGGATTCTAATCAGCCTGAATTGGACTGGATCTTTGAAGTGCCTAGAGTTGGCATTTCTTGTCATTTGGTGCTATAAAAATACAATTGAAATTACTCCAAATCCAACATGGACAGTGTCACACAGTTCAACTCTGACCGTGCTTAAATCCAGGATGAAAACACTTCAATGTAATCAAGGATTTCAAAATGTTTTATTTTGTTAAACATATTCTTAATTTTTGCTTTTAAACTCTCACTTTTTAATGAACCTCTTCTCTTTAATCTTTTACGTAAAGCACGTTGACTTGTCCTGTACATGAACTGTGCTACATAAATAACTTTTCCTTGCCTCACAACTGTCAGTGCCTGAATCACCATATTTTCTGTTTTCTCTTTAAAGGTACGTCTCCTGTACTTGGCCAGTCGGCATGGTGACTTAGAAAGTGTGCATTACCTCCTAAAAGAAGCCCGGGTCTCTGTGCCTCAAGAACCATCCCACAGCAATCCAGCCATTGTGGCAGCACACCATGGTCATACCAGCCTGGTCAAAGCGCTGCTGGATTCCGTGCCTGGTAGGAGGAAACCTCTTTGAATAAATCTGCCCGTGTCAGCGAATCTCCCATAACTGGCGTCGGCTCCGTGTGCTTGTCAGCTCCGCAGCTGAGGAGAGACTTGCTGAACTCCATGCTGGCCACGTCCTGCCAGCAGGGTCACCTGGATGTGGTCCGCCTCCTCGTCCGAGAATACAGTGCTGACGTCAAGGACTTCGCCATCCACAGTGATGAATTCGCCGTCATTAACGGGCTGCCACTGTACGCCGTTGCACAAGCAAGTATGGAGACACACGCGCACTCTCTCAATAATGCCTTTCTCAGATTCTCAGCGTTGGGGAAGAGTTGACGACAAAAGTTTCTGTTTCTTTTTGTGAAAACATCAAGGATTCACAACATTCCGCAGCACCAGGTTACTCTGAATAGACAAATATGTCATCATTAGATGGAGAATCGTGGCTCTAATGGGCTTTTTTACTGGGGTCTTAGCCATGCTCTCTTTTCAGCAGGTTTTCCTCCGAAAATACTGGTGATTAATCAGTTTATCTCACATGAAAAATGTCATACCTCTACCATTTTAGTGGTCTGTCTCTATTTTTACTGGTGGTACCCTTTGTTCACATCAGGACAATGTGATAGTTTGGAAAGTCTTTCTCTTCCTCCTATCCCTTTAATTGATCATGATCAGGGAAACAGGGGTTAAAAGCAGACACAAATCTTACACAGTGGCCTGCGATTGGTAAAAGTCACAAAAAGAGTGAAAGAAGTTCAGAAAATGTCAGTGAAAGGATTTAAAAGCAAGGTACTTTCTTAGCATTTGTTAACAGTTAGTTGGCTAAACATTGTCTGGCATCTTGTTCACACTGTCCTCTAACAAATCCAGTTAGTTTTACTGCTCAAAGCTAACCACAGATCAGCAGAAAGCACATTGGACCAGTAGGAGGAACTCACTATGTCATGTTTTCCAGCGGTTACCACCCCTCCTGGTAAACAGTGTGTTTTCTGTCATAGGCAATGAGGAGATAGGCCTCTTCCTGCTACAAAATGGGGCGGGATTCTCATCGTACACCCTGATGGACTACCCAGACTTCAGCAAACGCCTGCTCAGGCTCAAGCTGCAGGAAACCCCCTCTGCCAATGGAGACGAGGTCTGTGTCTAAGGCGCCGTTCTTCATAAAGTGTCTCTGTGAGAATGGTTATCACTCCTTTGTTCTGGATGTGAAAATCGTGTACATAGTAGAAATCGGTCCCATCGGTTCCTCTGAAAGCTGCACATTTGGAGCTCAAAACCTGAAATCCGTTGTTCTGTACATCAAAACCCTGCCGTTTTGTGCGCACGCAGACCGTGTGTGTGTGCTGGAGTGGTCTGCAGCTGCCCTGGCTGGAGCTCGACTGGTTCATGGATGTCTCCTCTCGCATCACGCACCTGGACCTGTCCTCCAACAGCCTAGCAGCTCTGCCCTCGGTGGTCCCCTGGGGGCTCATCCACCTGAAGACCGTGGACCTGTCCAGCAACGCCCTGAAAGAGCTGCCTGTTGCCTTGAACTCTCAGGATGTCATCTGCTCCAGGTACAGTGGCACGACACGATTACGTCAAGTTCTCTCTGATAAATACTAAGAGGTGTTCAAATAGTGGGTTTTCTCTAAGCTCAATTCGTCAGCTGTGAATGGGACCCAAACATTGTCTCTGCTCCAGTTTGCAGCAGGTGAATCTGTGTCAGAACCAGCTGAAAAGTCTGCCAACTGGACTTCTGCACCTGACCCGCCTTCAGAAACTTTCTGCTGCTAAGAACCAGCTCACGGTGCTGTTTGACCTCCCTGACGGTACGTTGATGCTTAGGTGCATGTTTCAGTGCTTTCAATGTTTTGTCTGCTTTTATGAAATCTGTAGTAGAAAATAACTATAACAGATAAAGTTCTATTTTACTCAGACGTCAAAAAGTGCTGCACAACTTTAGCCTCAGTGTAAATTTGAGCCTGCTGAGAACTGTATGTTTGCTATTAGATCGAAACTGATCGCCATTTTTTTAAAGTAGTCTAACCCCAGAGTTTGGCTGTGCTCTCTAACTCCGCCCTGTCAGGTGTGAACTGGATCGGCCTTCGTAAGATGGAGGAGCTGGATGTGTCCGATAATCTTCTAAAGAGTCTGCCCACAGCAGTCATGCACTGCTTGAAGTCCCTGAGCTCCCTCGATGTTAGCGGAAACAGCCTGAGCTCCTTCCCCGATCCCTGGGCCTGCCCACTGGTAAGTTTCAGGAGACTAAATGACTCGGTCAGGTCGGTATCCCCACAGTTGCCGAGGTTCTCATTCCTCTGTCTTCTGCTGGTAGAAACGATGCAAGTGTTCTGGCAATTTGATCGAGCATCTTCCGAACACCATCTCCATCTTCTGGAGAACTCAGCTGCAGGAGGTGGACTTCTCTGACAACCACCTGACCGAGCTTCCCTCATACATCTTTGAACTGGAGGTAGGACCCAGGACGTGGGTTGTCACTCTCCATCCTCATAGATATTTAAATTGGATCAAAGTCTCTGGGCTAGGGCTACACAGTGGTGAGTCTCCAGTTCCCAGCAGGCTGTTTGTTCCCTCAAGACACCGACTTCTTATCACTGTCCAAAGAACAAGCATGTTCGGTTAGTTGAATGTTACATGTGTTCGACAGCAGATTTTGATCGGTCTCTTGTCTTTTTTTACACTGTGTGTGCCAAGACAGAACACAGGAGTGGGGTACTTCTTGTCATCCAAACATTACATAATTCCATCCCTTGTTTATCTGCTCATCTGTACAAACATCTATACCTGTTAGCAGCAATGTTTCAATGTGCAAACACCACATTTAGAAGTTAAGTTAACTATATGCCTGCTCTCACTTCCACCATCATGTCTTTAAGTTGTTGGATCGGCGTGAGACTTTATAGTGAGTTTCACGGCCAAATTTCATTTGCTTTTGGACCATTCTGAAATATAATCAGGAGCTAAAAATATACTCAAAGAAAATGTGATGGTCACTTAAAATATAAAATGTGGTTAATGAATGGTGTTTTTAAACAAAGATATATAGAATTAAGAAAGACATATAGAATTATAGAATTATATCTAATTTATTAATTTTAATGATTTATTCATTGGGCCATTTATCATTTTCTAGTTCTTTTGTGTCATTGACTTTTTCCTTTTGGCTTATGGTTATCAAAAGAGAAATTTTCTTGAAAAGGTTCATGGGACATTTGCTTCAGATCAAGTTTAACAATTACAAGCACACAAATATCACCTCAAACAAAGGTTCCAGTCCAGAGGGGTTCATACCAACTGTAAAAGACTTCTGGTCAGAGGCAGCTTCAGTCGGACACCTGTCACAAACAGTGCGGTAATTGCTCTCCACATAAATGCTCTCTTACTTCCGTGACATCTGATGTGCCATATTAGTGCTCTATCTACAATCCGGAAATATCTGAAATATTACCACACAGGGCAGAATACACAGGGCGTCCCATTTTCTGAGACATCGCAGTCAAGAGTGGATCAACAGCATCATGTTACTCTTCTGTTTGGAATATGCATAAAATACTTTTAGATGCATTATTTATGTATGTATAAAGGTTTGCACATGTCCCTGCAGCATGAGCAGCCTGCCGCAGCAGCTCTTGTACTGCCTACACTAACCCCCACCCATTTGTGTGCTCCTCCCTTAGGCAGTCTCCTCTTTGAGACTCTGTGGGAATCGCATTGCTACACTTCCAGCCCCCAATAAGTGGAAGTGCTCAAAGCTAAGGTCCCTTGATCTTTCCAGGAACCAGCTGGGCAAGTAGGTCCACTTATTCACACACACAGTCTTCCTCATGTTTACATCATCTAAAAGGACTCAGCAATAGCTAAACAACTCCATAGAGTTTGATTGATATGGAAGGAATCACGTGTGTATGTTGTTTGTATTCCGTGCGTATTCTTTTTGTTCTACATCACAGACATTTTTAGAGTTAAGTGTTAACGCACTTTTAATATGAGGATGGCTGTTTTTAAATTGTGTCCTGTAGAACCAACGAATTGCCCAAAACCAGGAGGCAGGCCTTCCTGACCACATGGAGCAGGAGGGACCCAGATCCAGGTAGATGTGCTCTAAATCTGTCTGAAATACCGAAAGCATCAGCTGCAAGACACACCATTCCATCAATCATTTGAAATTACGGTAGTTTCTTTTTCCTGCCAGAGAACCACAAACTGAGAAACTGGTAAACAAATCATGGTATTTTGGGGAGACCTTTTTAGCCTCTTGAAGAGGGACCTCCTTGAGATGAGTGGTTCTTTCATCTGTCCATATACCATCTGCTCTGTTGGGATAAACATGGACCTTTCAGATTTTTGTGTCCATGGAGGCTGTTAGTTTCATCCATTTTCATGTCCAATCCCATTTATTCCATCAGATTTTCAGAACTTTGCTAACGTCCAACTAAAACACTTGGAACTTGGATGATTTCTTGTCACCTGATGAGTGGAGGATCTGTGTAGCTAATCATCCCCTGAAAAAGATAATGTAGCCCACTGAGCACCTTGATATTTGGCTCCAAATATCAAAGTAACCTGTTTAGAGCTACTTGGTTTAAACAGCGCCCCTAAACAGGCTAAACAGAATCCATAGGCCAAACCAAGTCTATGGGCTAAATTTCCATAAGATGATGAACTTTGTGTAGGAGGATCAGCTACTGCCTTCAGCATTGTACCCTCACATGTGTGTGCATGACCAAAGCTGATTCACTCTGCCACCGAGTGCAGTGCTGAGCATCTGACGGTAAGGACGTTTTAGTTTTCCTTTGAAAACCAGAAGTCCACCAGAAACATTAACATTTTTTAGCCTTCTTAAACCCCCCCTACATTCCTTTGAGCATGTCTGATATGCTGCAGAGAGGAGATGGATGGACGTCCTCATGCCCACCGTGACCCTCCATGTAATTGTGTGTTACAGTGTGTCCCATCGAGTTTCCAACCATTCTGCGGGATGCCCTGGAGGTCTTGTCTCTAAGCGACAACCAGCTGGAGTGTGTTCCTCAGTCAGTGTGCGATCTTCACAGCCTCACTGAGCTCTATCTGTCCAAGTAAGCCCCTCCATCTGTCTGCCAGCACAATGCTGAGGAGCACTGTAGAAAAAACATAAAGTTTAGTCTAAACAATAATGACATCATTTGCTAATCAAGTCATTTGTTGAGCTGAAAATAAGAATAATGGAATCTTTTTCTTTTGACATTGATACAGGCAGTATACTTATGTTATCGCTACAGAACCTTTTAGGATAACTTGAAAAGAATAGCTAACGAAGTAAAGAAGACGAGTATCCAGCCAGATGAAGTCGGTCTATGGGCATCACATTTGCTCTGCTCACAGGATTAATTCATCGTCTCTTAAAGTTCGGGAGCTCAGAAAAGCCAATAACAGAGCTGCACAATAAAATGGGGTTCTGTCGGTGACAGATCATTAGAACAGCGTTATTTCACAAAGCCGATGAGAACCGGTGGCCACGTCCAGAGGGTGGTTTGTCTGGAATGTCCCGTCTCTACCAGGAGGGGGCTGAACTGTGTTTCTCGTGTTCTTGGGGCAGCAATCCTGGAATCCGCGACCTTCCACCAGAGCTGGGTCAGCTCTCCAACCTGTGGCAGCTGGACATCGAAGAGCTCAACATTACCAATGTGCCTCCAGCGGTGAGGAGAGAAGGTACTGTTTGGTTCACACCGCCATGTTCAAAGCACACGGCATGCCTGGTGGAATGTTTGCAGGTATATATGTAGTTATTCACATATTACATACCATTTTCCAGGGAAACATACTTTAACTCAGGAAAGCTAAAATCTGATTGTAAAATTTGCATACGTCTGTAGGAGAAGTAAAAAACATCTCATAATACTAACAAATAAAGCAGTCTCCATTTTAATAGGTGAGGCTGTTTTATTAAATTGAAAATAAATAAAACATTCTATGATGGTAGTGCTGTTTAATAATAGATAAAAAAGACTGGCTCTATATTTCATATACAGCCATCAGAGACATATTTTAAATGTGGGTTTTATGTAAATGTGCCTTTGTGTGTTATTTGTGTGCCTCTTTAAGCTAAGTGATGTGATGTGGACTTTCTCAGGTCCTGCATCTGTCCTGGCCTTCCTGCGGGCACTCCTTCGGAAAGCCGAGCCTTGTAAGCAGTTAAAGATGCTCGTGATTGGTCCTCCGAGGCAGGGGAAGACGGCCCTCGTAGATGCTCTCCTGACCGGCAAAGCCTCCCCGTTCACTCCAGCCGAATGCAGCATCTCCACCTCCACCTGGGATCTGGACAGACCCAACGCTGGCAAAAATAACGTGAGGGACACCCGCACACACTCTGTAGCCTAGAACTGCTCCATCTAAAACTCACCGGGCTCTCCTCACACGCAGAGAGACCCGGTGGTGTTCAACGTGTGGGACGTCGGCGGCCCGGCCAGCATGACCACGATCAACCAGTGTTTCTTCACCGATAAGGCCTTGTATGTGGTGATCTGGAACCTGGCTCTGGGGGAGGAGGCCGTGGCCAGCCTGCAGACCTGGCTGCTCAACATAGAGGTGAACAAACACACGCTCACAGACAGATTGTGCATCCGGTGGTGGACAGGAGTACGGTTGTTTGTACCATCCTATCTCTCAGCTTAAATCACAGGAAATGTTTTGTGCTTTTGTCTGGAGGCTCGGGCACCCAACTCCGCTGTGGTGGTTGTGGGAACACATCTGGACCTCATCGACACCAAGTTTCGAACAGAGAGGCTGGCCACACTGAGAGCTTATGTTCTGGCACTGTGTCGGTCGCCATCAGGGGCCCGAGCCACCGGCTATCCTGACATCACCTATAAACACCTACAGTAAGGACACATTTTCCTTCCCACCGCACTGCTTTATAGGACAACATCTGTAATAAGCCAATAAAGCTCTTGGCACTCAGCTCTTGCAATCAGAGGTAAATTTCCTGTCAAATCCCAATTACATTCATAAGCTCAAAGGAGATACTTACAGATTCCAGCCTCTGTAACTTTAGTAACTTTAATAAAAGGGTGTAAAGTAGTCATTTTATCGAAGCTATAATGTCTTTATCCAGATTTAGTGTGTTTTTTAACAAGTCACAGGCTTTAATCAGCACTAAACTGCTACTCTTAGTCTGTCCTGATGGTTGTGGAACATCACAGCTGCAAAAGCACACATGTGACTGAGCCCTGCACATGCACAGCCGTACGCATGCATTCATTGCCATACATTGTCAGCTAAATAGAGCCTCTGTTACACAAAAGACCATCACTGAATCGTTAGTTTGTGCAGAGCCAGAGGTTTTTTGATACTTTGCTAGATGATATCGGTTCGAGTTGGAAGCCTGTGTACATGCGCAACATGAATCATGAATCATCTCAGCACCCAACGTAAAAAATCCTGATTTAAGAAATGCAGTTACAAGAAAATCGGTAAACAATTCAATAATAGTTATGTACACATGTCAGTGGGATGCTAAATGTCTTTTTATAGTCACCAATACACTTCTGTCAAATCCTTTTAACAACCTGGTGTTGGGATATGGGAGATGTATGACTATTCAACACAATAGGAATAATGTATTTAACCATTAAAACAGAGCAACCAGAGCTGTCTGCTATGCTTTCGATTTAAATTCAGCTCCGTTGAACTGTGATAAAGAATGGTGTGAATATGATTTGGACAGATGTTCAGGTGCTGCTGAGTTTCACCCTGTATGTGTGTGTGTGTGTGTCTGTCTTTGTGTTCAGTGAGGTTTCATGTAAGACGCTGGAGGGTTTCGATGGTCTGAAGACGCTGATCTACCACGTGGCTCTCTCTATGAAAGACAGCGGCTCGGCCGGTAGGAGTAAGCTGCTGGGCAGGCTGGTGAGTTCCCCCACGCCCTGAGACGGGTCTGTACTCGGTCAGCCTCATTCCCCACCCCCATCCCCTGTGACCGAGGTTTTGTCTGTCCCATTCTATCCTCGTCAGATTCCTCGGAGCTACTTGAATCTTCAGGAAGCGGTGAAAGCAGAAAAGCAAAGGCGAGATTCTGAGGGAGAGGTCCAGTACCTCACCGACTCCCAGCTAGACTCAGTCATTGAACTGAACCCAGGAAGTGACATCAGAGACTATGAGGACCTGCAGACTGGTAATGGGACTTTTTTATCCCTTCAGCTTTCAGAATTGGCCTCAGGGACCTCTGCCTCACTACTGTGGTTAGGAATAAGGGGAGAGGAAACAACAGCAATGGATGGCTGGCTGTTATTGGTCAGGCAAGTAACTAGTGTGCAGCTGGAGCCAAACATATTTTGCTGAGACAGGACGGGACAAACCGAAGGGGGAGAAACTTAGGGTGAGCTGCACAGTGTAGCAGCTGTAAGAGTTCAACTATCTTAAAGGTAGAATCTGTGATGCCTTAAAGGGTGGCTCCTCAGGAGGAGGAGCAGTCAACCCTAAAATGGAGGGCTGGTCCGTTTTGCAGAACAAAGCACTGTGGAGTCTGTCACCATAAAAGTTTAAATGTCTCCCTGCAAACACATTCCCATGTCAAAAATGGTCTGGCCTAGATTTTAGAAAATAATCCACAGACCAGTCTTTCTGCATAGTCTTTGCATACAAAGCTGAACTTTTTCCTCTTTTTCTATTCAGCCATCAGCTTCCTAATTGAAACGGGGACTCTGCTTCACTTCCCCGACACCAGCCATGGCCTGTGCACTCTCTACTTCCTGTGTCCGGTGTGGCTGTCAGACTGCATGGAGAAGATCATACACCTCAAGTCCTCTCGCTCTGTTGCCAGGAACGGAGTGATCCAGGCTGAGGAGCTCAGGGTATGACGCCGGAGTTAGTCCTTTAGCTGGGCTTGCTTGCCTGCATGTGTTTGTGTGCGTGTTGATGGGGCTGGCTTTGTGCGCAGATGCTGTTGGTGGGAACAGGATTCACCCAGAAAACAGAAGAACAGTACTTCCAGTTTCTGGCCAAGTTTGAGATTGCTCTGCCTGTGGCCAGCAACAGGTAGGATGTTACCCCATCAATGACAGAATTTTAGATAATATCAACATGCTTCCAGTGAACAATTAAAATTACTTCTGGGAATAGATTAAAGTCTAAATCTATTGACTACAAAATACGTAATATCGTACAGACAGTGAAACACAAGAGAACCACAAAATAACTGCTGAAGACAACAATATTTCATGTCTGACTGTGACACTTCATTTCAATAATTGTGTGTCTAAAATGATAAAATACCAGCCGCATTCATGTTTAGATGGTGATAACTGGGACAAAGGGAGTATGAACCCTATGGAGCTTATTTATCAGGATCTATGTTTTATCATTTAGTGCAACAAAGTCATGTCAAATTCCCCTGCCAACACATTCTAACTATCAGTGTGCTCCTATTGGTCCTTTTCCTCTCGCTGCAGCTATCTGCTGCCACACCTCCTTCCCCCAAAGCCAGCCATGGACATCCACCGCCTCCACCAGCAGACCAACAACACCCTGCAGCGCCTCTTTAAGATGAGCTTCGTTCCTGCTGGGTTTTGGGAGCGATTCATCGCCAGAATGCTCATCAGCCTCAAAGAGATGGACCTGCAGGTTCACGCTAAGTCCGGTCCTCTGTCTGACTCCATTCAGCTTTTCTATTTCCCAAATCTGAAGTGTTGCTTTTTATTTTTATTTTTTTGCAGTCATTCGAGCTCTCAAGGGACACTAAAAGCCAACGGCGGGGCTCAGTGATCTACAGCTTTGCAGGAAGCAAGCAGAGAAACCGCTGCAGCACCTTCAGGGTGCGCCGCAGCCAGACCATCTACTGGAAGGAGGGGCTCCTGGTCACTTTCGACGGGGGTTACCTCAGGTCAGAGGCACTGCAGCGGTGCCTGCTTAAGGGGGCAGGCAGCTGTGGACGGGGAGAACATTTTAAAAGTAAAAGATGAACACTTCTGTCTAGTGTGTTGATGGGTCTACTGGGAGCAGGTGATTTAGGAACAGTCTACAGCCTAATCGGTACACTGCCCTCAGTCCTCCAGAGCTATCACAGTGGACCCAGGGCTATAAATGAATGCAAAGATAATTTGCTGAGTCAGCTGCTGTGAAGAGATTTGCCCACCCACTAGTGTTTGAACAGACAATTGGATGGTTGAACATGTTTGTGTCTCTGCAGTGTGGAGTCATCAGATGTCAACTGGAGGAGGACAAAGAGTGGGGGCATAAAGATCATCTGCCAGTCAGAGACCAGGGATTTCTCCGCCATGGCCTTCATAACCGACCACGTCAATTCTCTGATCGAGCAGTGGTTCCCAGGTGGGTCCTGGCGCGTGTGGTCACACACTGTGAGCTAGCTGAAGAGGCCTTTGCACCAAATGCCCTTATTCCTCCCAGCTTCTTTCTATTATGCAATAAGACTGTTCCTGTGCAGAAAAAGAGACAGTGTGACCATTTTGATTGGGAGGCAATCAGGAGGAAGTTGGTTCTGTTTTCTGCTCTGCAATGCTGGGGGGGGGGCTGTCCTTTGAGAATGCTAACTGAAAGGACTCAAACCAGCTCAAATGCACTTTGCTAATCAAGAAGCAAGAGTTTAATTGGTCTTAACTTAGCTGTGCAGCTTAGATGTGAAATGACTATGGACGTTGTTGATAATCGCATAAGTTACAACAATTACTAAGTAAGCAGACAATGGGACAGTGGGAGGGGGGGCGGGGCCTGCTCATCAGTAGCACTCTGTTGTTCATCTTTGTGTAAAGCCATCCCTGCACAGGCTGGTGATGGTCCTGTGTCCAGGACCAGTTCAGTAAAGGAACCGCTGCTAATTCCTTTCTGCCTCTACGTTATCTCCTCCAGCTTTGACAGCCAGCGAGAGTGATGGCAGCCTCCTTATTGAGCAGTACGTGCACTGTTCTCTCTGCGCCTCCCGGGCTCAACAGAAGCAGCCCGATCTGCTGCCCACCTGGCCCAATCAGGTTGGAGAAAGAGGAGCGCACAGGGAAGACGGAGCAGCCATTCATTACTTTAACATGGAGGACTGTGTGCTGGCTGCTGTGGAGAGGGAGGACATCATCTGTCCTCAGCACCCTGATCAGCCAGTGCCTCTACAAGAGCTGGTCCCAGAGCTTTTCATGACTGACCTCCCTGCACGGTAAACTCTTAGGAAAGTCCACCCAGCATCCAGTGGGCATCAGTCCACACCGAATCTATTACTTCACACCACAAGACATGTCATTGTATACCATGGCTCTTAGATAAGAATAGTCCTCTTCTTTAGGTGTGTTTAAGTCACTTTACCCGTTCAATTCAAACTGATGTTCTGCATGTTTCGCACCACGTCTCCCCTTAGAGGTTATTTTGCAGAAGGAACATCTGTCTCTGTTTGGCTGAATAAGCTTTGAGCTATGAGCATGAGATTCAGAGACTGGTGATATTTCTTGTCAGGTTTTTCAGATTTTACCAGAGGAAAGTGGTCTTGTTCTGGTAATGATTCATCTCTGTGTCCATGCATTGATATAGTGCTACATTAAGGCAGGAATCCCTCAGGCTGATGAATGAAATCCTTTCTGCTTGGCTGTGTCTGTGTCAGGCTCTTTCTGGAGAAGACTCAGCTGGAGTACTCTGAGGAGGAGAGGGCCATCCTTGGCCAGGGTGGCAGTGGGACCATCATCTACAAAGCATCATATCAGGGCCAGCCCGTGGCTGTGAAGCGCTTCCACTTTAAGAATTCTTTGCAGCACACCGGCAGCAGGGACACAGGTGCACAGGCTCATGCTACTCGCGTCTTTTTGGATACTTCTGATTTATAACAAAATTGTTTTTAAAAGGATTTTCTTGGTTGTTTTATAAGCTGAAGCAATAATAATAAGACCTAGTGTGTATCACACAACCACTATAGAAAAGGTTTAAACAGTGCTATCTTAATGTATCTTGTCAAGCTAATATCTGAAAAGATAGACAGCACTGGAAGATTAAAACTGTCCATCCAGCATTTAACAAATGCATGATGTGATTTGGCCACTGCAGTCTCAGGAGGAAATTCACAGAGTGGGAGAGAGTTCCTTGCTTTGCTTCACGACGTCTGCAGTTTTCATGAAATGAAATTACATATTCACAAGGCAAAAGCTTTAACTTGTTAAATGTCTCAGAGTTCAAACGCAATCTTCACAGCACTGAACTCAGTTGTTTCTTTTTAAATGCAGAGACAGAAGATTCTTTCGTAGTCCCCTGTAGACTTTTACTAGAGGCCTTACCCTTGTTTTTTCTCTCCATTCCTTCAGACTCCATGGTAAAACACCTGCAGTGTGGAAATGCGTCCAAAAGCTTCTCAGAGTTCCGCCAGGAGGCCAGCATGCTGCATTCTTTGCAGCACCCCTGCATCGTCTCCCTGGTGGGCATCAGCATTCATCCTCTTTGCTTCGCCCTGCAGCTGGCTCCGCTGGGAAGCCTTAACACTGTTCTGGAGGAAAACAAAGGCCAGAGCTCCAACGCAGGTCGTCATTATGAGATTTCCCCCTGGAAGCCGCTCATTCGTCTATGTTAACGCAGTTTTAATGAAACCTGTTACCCTTTTACTAACAGGCACCAGGTACATTCCCCTTGGACACATGCTAACCTTCAAAATGGCCTATCAGATCGCAGCAGGGCTGGCATACCTTCACAGGAAGAGTATCATCTTCTGTGACCTCAAATCTGACAACATCCTGGTGTGGTCTCTGAAGGTGTGTGGCTCCATGATATGTCAGGGAAATAGTCTCATCCTCGAAACGTCTTTGTTGCTTTTTGCTGTTTTTTTTTCCCCTCCAAAACACACAACAAAGTCTCAGAGTAAAGGTTCGTTTTGAACGTTTCTAAGAAGCAGATTCAGCTCAGGGTGTCCTCCCCCCCCAGGTGAAGGATCCAGTGAACGTCAAGCTGTCTGACTACGGCATTTCCCGGCAGTCCTTCCATGAGGGAGCATTGGGAGTTGAGGGCACGCCGGGGTACCAGGCTCCCGAGGTCCGTCCGGGCATCGTGTATGATGAGAAGGTACCCTCTACCAGTTCCCACCTCTCAAACAGCTATTATCTGTCATTTTCTAAGGTTCCTGGGGCTCTAAGGGGACTAAAACCTGCGTTTGCTTCCTGTATGGTTCTTCTTTAGACTGATATTGGAAACATTGGAAATGTTTAGTAGCTCGTGGATTCACCATCACATTAAAACTGAATGAGTATAGACTTAGCAGGCCTCCTTTTTTCCTCAACATCATAGAGGTCTTTTTCTCAATGGCGGGTTAGCGCGTGGTGCTCCTGACAGGTTATGTCTGACATGTTCCTGCTCCTGAGTGGATCGACCAGGCCACGGATGTCTCTAGGTCAGGATTTTGTGGTTGCATTTATACTGAAAATGAGCCTTTGTCCCTCCCTCTGCCCAGCAGTCAGCGGGTTTTATTCTTAGAGGGAAGCTAACCCCTCATACATAGGGTCAACAATTGCAGATAAGAGAAGGGTTGGGGCTTATTTGGTGGCATTAGGACATTGATGTCTTTGCATCAGGACACTGTAACACTCACAGCTCACACTGTACTGTTTGGTCCCTCCATCCCCACTCCCCGCAGGTGGACATGTTCTCCTATGGCATGGTGTTGTATGAGCTGCTCTCCGGGAGGAGGCCGGCACTGGGGCACCATCAGCTCCAGATCGCCAAGAAGCTCTCCAAAGGCATTCGGCCGGGGCTGGGGAGTCCGGAGCAGATCCAGTTCCACAGCCTCCACAACATGCTGACCAAATGCTGGGACACCAAGCCAGAGAAAGTGAGCCTTCACGGTCCAGCCTGACGAGCCTGATTTAAACCGTACACCCCCTGCTTCATAGGGGTTTGTAGAGACTGGACTAATCCATTCAAAACCCAGTACTCAAGTGAAAAAAGTGAATTGATTCTGAAACCTCTTCTGGCACCCTGTCCTCGTGCAGGGTGCATTTCTTGTTAATGCTTGACTTGCTCACTGGGAACAGCTGCTACGTTCCCTTTGAGGTGATGAAGGAGCGTGTTTTTGTGTGCGCGCAGAGGCCTGTGGCGTCGCTGTGTGTGAGGGAGATGCAGCAGCCCAGCTTCCCCTGCCTCAAGTACATGTTGGCGTGTGACAGCCAGTCCCAGCTGTTCCTGTCCCAGCTGCAGGGGTGCAGCGCCGTGTTCTGGGACGGAGACAAGGAAAACAGGTGGGTGTCAGCTTTGCCCTGTCAGTTTCCGCTGAGAACCTTTTTTTAAAGTACACGTTTTGAATTACAAAGCTTTTACTGATGCCAAATAACTTTTCTGGACAAAATAATGCACCTTCTTTTTTTACTCTGGCTAAAAATGATGCTTGAGATTTCTTTTTGTTCAGCTTCTGCTGGGTCTAATATGATATTATAAAGTATTCTTTTAGAACTCTGGTGTGAAGATGAGAGGAATATATACAAGCAAAAAAACAAACAAGGTCGGTTTCAAGCAGGATGGGCGCATCATGAAGCTTAACTGGGCGAAAGGGACCATCTACAAGTGTTAAGTGTCTCTGTATGGCTGTTAGGAAGCCAAACCTCTGACAACCGGCCCAGGGTCCAGTGCACTTCAAGGCCAGTCGGTCACATTCCTACGTGTGGCAGAACTGCCAAGACCTCCTCTAACAAGCATTCCTTACCTTCAGGAAAGCTGTTTCACTGCATTTCTAAGCATGAATCAGTGTGAATACATGCTTGGAATCTCTATGCACACACACTTCTTCCTGAAAAGTGTGTGCAGGGTGTTGTTCTTCTGCTCACATGAGATGCTTTTCCACGTCTTACAAAGCGGACAAAGCTACAAGCTCTGCTTCCTCTTTTCAGTGTTGGCGAAGACAGGAAACTGAAAGCTTAGAACACTACTAGACGAATCATTCCCGATCCATGTTTGGAAAAGGACACACGTGACCTTCATTGCACCGTTAACACACATTACGATTTGTAACAAGTGACACGTTATGAGTGGCTTTGAACTCATCTCAGACAAAATCCTTTGTTCTTTATTAGTTTTTACTCTACAGCGCACAATGGTCATTTGAAAACCGACAGTTGCAGCTTCCACATAGCTTCCAACGATGGAGCAACCTCCGTCCTCTGACATCATGGCATGTTGGGAGACGTGGCTGAATAGATCTGCGACCATGATTCTGGTGACATGCAGGATTGTATTTGTCCATAGGCATTTTGGAGTTTTGCTCTGGATGGATCCCGCATTGTTGTGGTCTGGTTTTACTGCGCACTCAGTGAAGCAACCTCTTTACTTATTTACATTCTTCACTGATTGGATCATGCTTCACTTGAAGATTTAAAGTGGAACTAGTTTAGTATCCTTGGAGCAATTCAGGGAGATGAGTTTTTCTCATTGTTTAGTGCTGTACTAAGATGGGATGGTATAGATGAATGACCAACTCATTCCCAGAACTAAGCAAAAAACACACAGTTTTATATTTGTTGGTCATTTTTTAACTACATCTCACTCACACACATCTGTCATGTCCACCAAACTGGAAATGAATGGAATATCTCATCACAACAAGGGGGGCAACCGCATTGTAAACAAGGCCGTTACTTCTGATAGGCCTGACATTCTTTGGAAAATAACAAACTGACTGATTTGTCTATTTGATTTATGAATTTTCATTGCAATTCGTGTCAGTTCTAATTAGGATTGGTTCAGACAAAAAAAAAAAAAACTCACTGACTGAGCTTTGATCCAAACGTAAGACAACACCCCAGGTATTCCCACAGGTCAAAGCAGTCCACGAGGAAGGCCTCCCTCCTCTTACTTCTGCGGGTGTCCACCACAGCTGTTGTTGTCTTTTACTCTGTTTCTGGTTTTCTGGTAGAACAACTTTTTCTAATCCCCAAATGACTGTGTCCTGTGTAGGAACTACAGTGTGGTGAATGTGGAAAAGGGCCAGGTGGAGGTGAAGAGGATGTCCTGTCCAGGCAGCCGGATCAGCTGCCAGATGAAGATGCGCAACTCTCTGTGGATGGCCACCGAGGTACCAATTAACACATTCACAGGATATGGAAAGATTTGTATGTGTGTGTGTGTGTGTTTGTATATTTACTGGATATTTGGAATGAGTCCCTATGTGTCTGTGATAGGAGCAAGAGGTGTTCATCTACAGTCTGAAGGACATGTGTCCCCTCAGTCAGCCCCAGAAAATGTTCTCCTGTCCAGCTGTCATCACCTGCCTGTTCCATGTTCCAGCAGGAGAACAGGTCAGCCCACAACCCACAGCTCATAGCCCAGCAGATACCCAAGAACTGGGGTTGTTCTCCTCTGTAGCCCTCTTTGTTTGTCTTTGACCAACAGCAGCTGGCCACTGAGCTCCTCTGAGATGGTATAAGAACAATAAGATACTTATTGTTTCTTTTTAACATATGCAGTCAAGTCCAATGTGTTTCTGAAGGACTTTAACCCACTCATGCATAGTGCTCACTACGGTGGACAGCTATTTAAAAGCCATTTTCTTTCGCATACCTTTTTAGGTTTTAAATTGCACATAGGCCACTAAATTATGGACCATTTAGAGATGTCCATAATAACATGCTGCTAAAAAGGAGCTGAGAAAGACTAAAATAAATCGAGGGTTGGAAGCAAAGTTCTGTTTCTGCATTCTGTTCAAATATGCACACATTGTAACATCATATTTCATCATTAAAACCTGTGCACTTGACTTGAACCAGAGCCTGATTTAAAGGTAAAAACTTCCTATGCCGTCCTCTCGTCCTTTCCAGAGCCTGGGAAAAGTGTTTGCAGGGATGTCCGACGGCCTGGTGGCCGTGTACAGCCTGGTGGAGGAACTTCCTCTGGACGGGGAGACCTACCTGTGCTCGCACACTCTGAACAAGACCCTGTTTGGTCTGAAGGACTCGGATGCCAGGCAGAAGCCCTACCCGGTCCGGAGCATGGTCCTGGTCAGCGGCGGCTCCCAGGTGAGCGGTAAAAATCCCCGCGCGGATTCAGAAACCCGATTCGGGCTGGCCGGAGCCGTCCCCACCTGATCCTCCCTCGTGTCCAGCAGCTGTGGTTCTCCAACGGTCCTGGCGTGCTCGTCGTCAACCTGGCGAGCCTGGAGGCCGTGCGGAGGCTGGAGCCCTACAGCCCCCCATCCTCCGTCGTCTCCATGGCAACCAGCTTCAGCCTGTGGGGGGAAGAAGCGGTGTGGCTCCTGGATGACTGCACCAACACCCTGCTGCTGCTGCACGCCGCCTCCTACGAGCTCTGCGCCACCTACTGGTAGGTCCCGTTCTGCCCCCTGGAAAGGCCGAGTGCTCCTCTGAAGGTCTCCCTGTTGTTTCAGCTGCGGGGACAGCAGTCCTCTGCGGGACGTCTTCACCGTGAAGCGTCCCCCAGGCATCAGCAGGGCCGGGAGCTCGGAGCTCTGCGCCACGGACCCGCGCAAGAGGCAGGAACGGACCAACGGAGAGGTGACGCTGATCTACAGCGAGGAGGCCGGCACCCAGATCATCCAGCACCAGGACTCCCTGACCGACTACTGCTCCATACTGTCCAACTGCTCCCTGGAGCCGCTCGAGCCGGACTCGGCCAGCGCCGAAGGCCCCTCCGACAGCGGAAGCTTCGCGGCGTGGCCCGCAGGTCCGGAGGAGGCCGTCCGGGATCCCCACCCCGAGAGCAGCGGGGCGCCGCAGCTGCAGGCCTTCGCCCTGCTGCCGGTGGGCGGGGCTCTGTGGATCCCCAGGTACAAGCAAACCCAGCCGGGACGCACACCCAAACGGCAGCTAGGGCAGCGAGAGCCGCTGGCTTTCAGAGACGAGCCAGGCCCACATCTGTTTAGAAATCAAAACATCTGCAGCAGTCTAACGTCACACGTCTCCAAAAACACAAGCTAGTGACCGCATCCATACAGCCGTCCGTCCCATTACCTGTCGTGTCCAGGTCTCATTTCAGTGGACGCTTCGCCGTACTTATCAGAACTTTTGTAATATTGATTTATTTGTAGCTACATACTCGAAATGAACAAAAACTATAGGATGAATTGAATTGTTTGGCGTACTAAAACTCAGAAAATGTAAATACCAATTTTCAGGTCTTTGTGTTTCCAGCTCCAGCTCTCCACATTTTAGCGAAGCAGCCAAACGCATCTTCAGTTAGTCAGGGATCCTGAAGCCAGCTTGTAGAACCAAGGCCTTAAATGGACGCGCAAAACAGTCACCGGAGCGCCCGCGTCATTCCCAGCCGATAGGAGCCTTTCGCGGCTTTTGATCGTGTTCAGAAACTGAATCCCGGCTGTTCTGTGTGTGCTGCCCGGCAGGCGCGGGGGAGACACCGTGGTCATAGAGATGCTGTCGCACGCTGACGAGCAGAGGGGGCGTGTCATGGCCGTGCTGAGTCCACCCGGAAGCTGCTCTCTGGGGTAAGCCGGCTTCCTGCGGGGAACCTTCAGGGAACCCGTGGCTCCTGAATTCTGGCATTTTGAAACCCCGCCCTTACGAAACCACGAGCTGAAGCTGCTTGCTGGAGGCCCCACGTGTGTCACAGCCCTCCCAGCTCAGCTCCAGGCAGCTTGCTTTCGCAAAACATTTTCACCACAGAAAATGGAGGAAGTCAGCTGCACCGACAGTGCGCTCACTGTCCGCCGGCAGCTTTCGGAGGAAGCCGCTCCCTGGAACCGCCCACTGGGTTCTAGGAAAGGGCAAATTACAGCCCACAGACTGTACCACCCTCACTCCACTGTGTCTGCGGAGCCCGGTCCCTCACGGCCGCCCCCCCCCCCCTCACTGCGCTTTCTCTCTTTGCCCGCAGGATCCTCCAGGAGGCAGCACTGGTGGCGAAGGACACGGTCGTGTGCGGCTTTCAGAGGGAGAACACGGAGTGGTGCCTGGTTGTCTGGCGGGCCTGGGGCTGCCGCGAGCTGGAGGACTTCTACCGGGCCTACGAGGAACTGGGCCACCTGGAGACCAGCATGAGGAGAAGAAGGTAGCCGTTGTGCTCCAAGAATGAGCTCTCTGTACGGAGGCCGGGCCCGAGGGGGGGGCGGGGGGGGCGCCCGGACAGGCCGGCAGTGTGCAGAGCAGGGGGAGCCCTCAGAGGCCGACACCAGGCCGCGTCCCCCTTCTGCCCGCCCCACGACCAGAGTGGACGGGAGCGGGATCACCAGTGGACGTGGGAGAGCAGAGCCGGTTCGGCTCTGACTGGACAGCTCGGACAGCTCAACGTTCTCCGGGCGTGGCGTTCTACGGGCCGGACTCGGCGTTCAGCTTTTCTTTTCGGGCGTCGAGGGAAGAAGACACGGGCCAAAACTGAACTCCAAATGCTCCCCCCTCCAAGCTCACTTTATTTGTCTTTAAACAGCTTTTTAAATATGACTCTAAAGCACACTGGACTAAACTACTGAAGAAGCCCCGGTCCAGGTGGACGATGGCAATCATTTGGAGAAGAAAGAGAGCAGAGGGAAGAGAGGTGCATAATGGGAGCACCCCCCCCCTCCCCCAGCAGAACTATGGGGTGTTCCAGGGTCCCTGAGCATCTGTAACTATCAGCTTTACCAGATTGGACAGTTTGAAGCCTTAAACATTCTGACTCCCCTTTTTCTCTGCTGAATGATACAATGACAAAGAATGTGAGGAAGAGGAGAAGGCCAGCACCGGTTCTGGTGACGAGGACAGCAGCGGCACAGTGAGCAGAATATGCCGCTGACGAACCAGGAGACAGGGTTTGGCTTTTTTTAAATGAGTCCATCCGGCAGAGGCCGCGTGGGTGGAGCTCATTAATCAGACTGAAGGGGGCAGTGCAGAGACAAAGCCAGAGCTAATCCCCTCCCGAAAGTCTCTCTTCATCTCGGGCTTGTTCTGTGTTTTGCATCACAGTGATCCCTGTTCAGACCAGTGTTTCATCTAAGTGAAATGTTAGAAATGCACCCAAACAAAGTGGAGGGCTCCGAGTGGAAGGCCACGCCGCCCCGCGACCAGCATCTCTCAAATTCCTGAGCAGCATTTTTTTTTTTCCTCGGCCGTCAGTGGCCTCAAACCCAACATGGGTGGCTCTGTCAGTCACAGCGGGGGGGGGGGGGGGGGGGACCCCAAAACACTCCCCAACAACACACCCCCCCTCCCCAGACAGGATGCTTATCGGGTCGGCTGATCAGAAGTTCGTGTTTCACAAAGCAGAGGCAGGAAGTGAAGGCTTTAAGCAACACTTGTTGATGTTCCTTTTTGTAATTTTTTGTTTTTTTTAGGCCAAGTTAAAAAAAAAAAGCCGGTTCACACTCGCAGACTCTGGAAAAAACCATTCGCGCTGTCACATGCTCCCGGTATGTCCAACACAAAGTCAGGATCAGATTTTCCTTCTCCCACGAAAGAGAAGTCAGCCCGATTCTTTAGCTGGAAGCCTGAGAATAAACCAGAGCAGATCAAGAGTACAAAAAGGACATTTGTTGGGTCACAGGCAAAGTATATAAGCTCTGGGCTCTTCACAGACAAAGCTCCTTGAGGGTCTCAGTCGAAATCCGGGCGTGATGGACATTTGTCTCCTGGGCTGGACCCCTTAGAAAAGGAGGACTGGACTCAACCGAATGCTATTGGCCAGTTAGCTCTGACATGAACAGGCCAGCTCCTAATTCATGCAGATGACCCTGGAATGTGATAACAAATTGTGTGTATACCTGTGTGTGTCATTTACGTGGATCATGGGACTGCATACAATGCTAAAGTGAGCAATTCTAGCCAAATTCTAACAAAGAAGTGCCTTTACGAAAAGTGCAGATGCATCGGCAAGGCGTCTCAGGGCCTCACACACCGGTCATCCGGTCACCCAGTCATCCAGTCGGCTCCTCAGCGGCCTTCAGTCACGCTCACATGACCAGGCGGGAAACGCACTCCCCAGTCTGAAGGCCGTCCTTCTCCCAGATGAGCCATCTCAGGGTCTCACAGGGCTGAACTGGAGTTTGACTCATTTACTCCTTTCGGTGTTCTTCCCTAATACGAATACTCTGCCTTGTTACGTCTCAACTCGGTTTTTTATAGGTTGTGTCAACTAATAATTACAGCTCTGTGCGATGAGTGAATGCAGAGGGAACAAAGTGAAAATCAGCTGTAATAAATCATTGAATCCCAACCTTTTCTTCATCCTTTTTTTTTTTTTTAATAACAAAACCTCAGCATACTCTGTCCTGTCCCTCTAGCGCTTTTCTGGGGATGTAATTGCATAGAAATATGGTTTCAAACTGTGCGAGCTCCGAGTGGCTGAATGATCACTTTTGTTTAGACGGAAGCTGCAAATACTTTGTGTCAGAGCTGCCTTTAAAGGTCAATAAAAAAAAAGAATGTGCACTTTAAAAAAACAAAAAACGCCAATACTGTATCTAAAAAAAATATCTAATCAGGGCCCGACCGGCAAAAATCCAGGAATTTGTGCCGGTCTGGAGATGGAGACCTTTTATTAACTGTGTAATTACTGTGCAATTACAAGGCTTTAGTCTTTAAAGAATAAGTGCGAGTGTGCGTTTGTTCTTTTCTTCCTAAAAGAACAAAAAGGGAGCATTTGCCAGCGCTTCATCCATTTTAATCTCATTTATGCTGTTCAAATAAAGGAGGACATTTTCTGTAAACCTTACGAGTGAGCCCGCTGACAGTAAATGCCCCCCCCCAGTGCGCTCCTTTCCCCCCCCCCCCCATCAGCTCACCAGCTGACCGTGTGATGAGGGGAACCACTGGAATCTTGAGCTCCTCTGGTGGCAGCGGGGCTCTGCAGTCACAGGTGAATCCATCCAGCCGGGAGCCCCATTTCCCCCACAGGGAGGGTCCCACTCTGCTTTGGTGGTCCGCAAGCTGCCCGAGGGTGCTCCAGGTTTAGTCACTCAGTGCGTGAAATGGCCAACCCTGAAGCTCCGCCCGACCGAAAGGTGCTCGCTGTCCAGGAAGAGGTCAAAAACAGCCCAGGTACGTTTTGGTTTTTTGTTTTGTTTCTTAAAAAGACCCTCAATATTACCTGACCCCCTATGGAACATGTTTCTAACAGCCATCCGCCCTCACAATCCCCACTTTTTTTTTTTTACAGTTGACTTAGTAAAATAAGCTTACATCAGGGCTTGAGCAGAGAATAGTTAATAGTTCAGGGCCGATGGACCCACCGTTAGCTTCAAACTAGAAGGTAGTGGCAGGAAATGGGACTACGATGCCCTGAGGCGGCTCCCCCGGTTGGACCTCGACAGATAGGCTTTTCCATCGCAGTTTTTTGCTTTGAGGCAGCCGGCGTGTTAACGACATCTTTTAACGTGAGGTTCTCCCCCCCCGACATGGGGGCCTACAGCCTCCTGGCAGCGGTCCAGCTGTAGGAGCAGGTCTCATTTCTGGAGAGCATGGATGGGTGCTCTTACCCCCCCTGCTCCCCCCCCCCCCCTTCCTACAAAAGGGGTGTGATTCATGGCCGTTTTCAACCCAACAGAACGAGCTCCCCTCCGGTGTTAAACAGCCATTCTGAGTGGCTGTGAACAGCAGCTTAACGGCGTTCCGGAGGGTCAGGAGTTTCCTCAAGGCCCCCCCCACCACCCCCTCCATCATCTATAAAAGTCCAGGAGGTGGAAAAAGAAAACCCTGAAAGACAAGCACAAGCCATGAAGGGTTTTATTTGAAAAAGCAACAGGACGGCAACTGGAGCCACACCTCCGCAGACGAGAAAAGAAGCGCGACACTTTGTTTCGACGTTTGGGGGCGGGGGGGGGTCGATTTGGAGAAGCGACGGCGGCGTGCCTGAAAGCGGCCGAGCAGAGAGCTCCGCTCTCCTGCTCAGTTGTGCTGGCACGGAGAGCAGACCCAGCCGTCCAAAAGGCCCGGAATAAAAAGAGCTTTGTTTTCCTCTGCATAATACAGCCAGTTTCATGTTTGTGCCTGCACACTCACTCACTCTCTCTCTCACACACACAGACACACACGCGCGCGCACACACGCACACAAAACTCTTTGGTGATGACAACAATTACCAGAAAAAAAAACAAAAAAAAGAAGAGACGCTATTTCACAACTACTGGCATGGTTACACAATCTTCCAATATATATACTCAACAGTCAGAGTAGGAAATGCAGCCTGCAAATTCAATAAATTAGACAGCAAATCATGAATTGCAGAAAAACGAAACCCAGCGGTTGGAGTTCACAGAAATGAAAAACAGAAAAATATATATAAAAAAAAAAAAAAGGAACGTGTTACATCGTATGACCGGAGAGGAGGGAGACCGCTGTAGGAGGGTCCTCGGGATCGGCGACTCT
>JABUIW010000203.1:560704-614104 GCA_013363375.1 Menidia beryllina
GCGGGCAGGACTCAAAATGTCTACGGCCCTTGACCGTGCAAGGTCCCTGGAGAGCCCCCCCCTCTGCCTCCTTCTGCGCTCTGCTGGGACCGAAGAGGCGGAGGCAGCCCCAGAATCCACCAGGATCCACCAGGATCCACCAGGATCCACCAGAATCCACCAGGATCCACCAGAATCCACCTCCACAGGAGCAGCTCCTGGCATGTCAAAGGCTCTCTGTGAGACGGTGGATGTGGAGTCCTCTGGGAAAATAAATAAAGTAGTGAGGGCTGGGGGGCTTTGGGGGGTGGGGAGGGGTCAGCTGCTGCTCCGGGGTCATGCTGTCCTGGCTGAGCCGTTCAGCCTCCTGAAGCCGTGGTCGTTCTTCTCCAGCCACAGCTCGGCCAGCTGCTGGGTGGAGCCGTAGGACGAGGCCTTGGAGCCCAGGCACATCTTGTACTGCTTGGCCTCCAGGTTGGGGTCGCACGCCACCGGGTGGTGCACGTGCACGATCCCCGTGTCCGTGCTCCGGAACAGCCCCACGCCCGACTGCACGAACTTGTTGTAGAGGTCCACGTCCTCCAGCCCCCAGCCCTGGATGGAGGTGTCGAACCCCCCCGCCCGCACCAGGTCGCCCTTGTAGGCGCAGACGATGCCGAAGCCGTAGGTCCTCCACAGGCCCGTCTTGGAGGTGAAGACGTAGTGGTTGTTGCCGGGCGCCTTCCCCGTGTACACCACCTTGGGGTCGTACTGGCTGAAGATGATGGGGAAATAGGCCTGGCCCCCCGGCGCCGCGTTGCCCCGGCAGCGCTTGAGGAAGTCGCCGGTGAAGAGCAGGTCCACGTCGCAGTAGAAGAGCAGCGAGTCGTTGGAGAAGTGCCGCGAGCCCACCTCCAGCGCCAGCGCCCGGGAGAAGGCGCCGGCCACCGGCCTGACCTCCATGTCGGCGCGCGGGTACTTCAGGTGGTACTCGCGCATCAGCTCCACCTGCCGCACGCGCTCCGTGTTGTTGTCGGTGCTGAAGAGCAGCACCAGCAGCTTGACGTTGAGGTGGGGCACCAGGCACACGCGCTCGAAGTTGGCCATGAAGCGCACGAAGATGTCATAGCGGCCCGACAGCGGCACCAGGATGTTGACCCGGCTCTCCTTGGGCTCCCGCGGCTCCTGCCCGCCGCCGCCGCTCAGCTTGAAGGGCACCAGCATCTTCAGCGAGTTGGACAGGAAGGACAGCGAGTCCGACTCCTTGTTGATGTGGCCGGCCAGCGCCCGGGCGTCCATCTCCTCCTCCTCCCGGAACTGGATCTGGCTGAAGGTCTGCTGCAGGTAGGCGTGCCTGCGCACGGGGACCGTCATGGTCTTGCCCTTGTGCTTCTTGTACAGCAGCAGCAGGTCCAGCACGTACTCGGCTCCGTAGAGGGGGTTGACCCTCCGGTAGCCGTACTGGATCTCCTTGAAGTCGATGACCCGGCCCCGGGTCTTGGCGTTGGCGTTGATCATCTCCATCACCTGCATGATGATGTCGTCCAGGGCCTGCCTCTGCGAGGAGTCCATGCCCCGGCGGGGCGGCTGGCTGTCGGCGGCCGAGGAGAACAGGTACTTCCCGGTCAGGAACTCCCACTCCAGGACGTCCTCGCGCTGGTGCGGGTGGAAGCGCATGAAGGACGGCGCCACGCCCAGCTGCAGGTCCTCGCGGCTGGGCTCGGCGGCGCCGTAGCGCCCCATCTGTACGATCTCCCGGTGCAGCTGGACGGTTCGGTGGCGCAGGTCGGCGATCTTGCGGCTGAGCATGTAGCTGTGCAGCCGGTACTGGTAGGGCGGGTTCTTGTTGGGGTGCAGCGTGATGGCCCGGTGGATCTTGCTGTTGTGCAGCTCGCGGATGTAGCCCTTCTTGTTGGGCTCGTAGTTTTCGTAGAAGAGCTGCTGCATCTGTGGAGACACGAGAAAAAGGCGGGCTGTTAGCGCACATCTGGAGGGCCGGCGTTCATAGACAGAGAGGCCTGCTAGCCAGTCCTGTTGGGAGTGGGGGGGGACACCAGGGACACTGAACGCTCACTGGTGTTTCATCAGACCATCCTGATCTGATGGAATATTAAAGGCTTTCATTTAATATTGATTCAGACTTAATCAGTATTCATTCAGACTATCATTTTGTTTTTTGATGTCATTGTTTAGTTGATTTTTTACATTTAATTCTGAGATTTATCTACCAGGTTAAAAATAAAAGGTCTACACCATGTTTCACGTTTTCCAGGAAACGCCAAACAAAAGAAGAAAATAATACATAATATTCATCATTATACAAAAAGGCTGGAACGGCTGGATCTCTTTAAATGCTGATTAAAGCTGTTTTACCCGAGGTGGCCAGCATCATGGTGACTTAGGAAAAAAAGGGTTTTATTAATATAGTTATTTTAGGACGGTGAGGCTATAGTTCCTATAAAATAATAGGCTAATAATGTTAAATCCCTCATAAGTGACCCTGCCTCTCACGGGATAGTCTGTCCCGTTATCTTAGTTTCCTTCAGGTGTGTGACAGGACGTGTTCTGCTTTTTTTTTCAGCTGGGAGACTAAATGGTGGGGTGCAGGCCTCTCTATGTAACCACATAGCAATGTGCAGTAGGGCTTCATGTGGCCGTGGGATCCATGTTCCTCCACAGTGTCATACAAACTGCTAATGCCACATAAGGGCCCCGTAAGAGCCCCGTTCGAGGCTGCAGCAGCTCTGCAGCCACGCCCGGTGGTCTCTCTGAAGTCCGTCACTGCGTCTTAATGACAGGCGCTGACAGTGCGGGTTTTTGGGGCCGCCCCCCCCCCCCGAAGAGAAGGAGGGGTTTTTCACATTTTCCACAAGCCTGCCGAACAGGCGCTTTTAACAGACGCTAAACGGACACTGTGATTGCTCACAGTCCGACCCACAGGCTTCACCTGACCCGTTAGGAGAGGGGAGTGGGGGGCTGGAGGAGAGCCCGGTGCTGGTACCCAGCTGGGTCCTCGGCCGACAGCCAGCCGCTCAGGATGTTTGCGTCTCTCCCGTGGCTTTCACCGTCATTAACATCAGCCCTGATTCCGTGACCTCATCCTGAAACGTTATCGGTTCTCGTTACTTCCACCCTCTCGCAGACGTTCGGCCGGCCCGATTTCTTCACGCTTGTGCCCTCGAGCGGCGGCTGATGCCGAGGTTAGCGAGTGCAGCAGCTGGAGCGGTCCGTCCCAGTTACTCATAGCCACAGGAAGCGGCTCCTCACACTGTAGCGAGTGTTTGGCAAATTACAGTGCGAGAAGGACTTTTAGTTTAGAGGGAGTTTATTTGTGTGCGGCTGGTCCAGATTTTGTCTGACTGAGTGGGATGGGGTAGGGAGGGGGGAGCTGGAGCTGCTGCCATCTGTGCAGTTAGCTTCTAAAAACCTGAAAGGAGATCAAACAGACTGGAAAACTTAAGAGGAGGTGTTTCTGGCAGATGCGAGAAGTCCTCAAATATACTAATATTAGTCTGTCAGCTGCTGCTTTACTGCTCATCATCATCCTGCTTTATTACCCAGCAGCTGCTGGCGGGCCCGGGCCTCATGTGCTATGTGACTGAAAGGCAGTCTGAGACGACAGAACCAGGACTTTCCTCCCGACTGTGGCGTGGACACAGTGCCTTCTCCTAGCTGGACACCATTAACACACGGTTCCGATCCCGATTCTGGGTAAATGAGATCTGATGAGTCTTTTAGAACAATGTTAGCCGTTCTAGAGTGGGTTTGTTTTGCTCTTCTTGGTACGGTGGCGTGGACAGGAGGTGTGTGTGTGTGTGCGTGCGTGTGTGTGCGTGTGTGTGGTGGCTGCAGCTTCACTCAGGCGGAGCAGCAGGCCTGCTGTCCTCCTGACGGGGTCAGACACATTACAGGGGCCGCTTTCATCTGCCGGACAATGAGCAGGGCCTACCATGCAAATCTAATTGGAGGCAGCATAATGCCCCTTTAATTACCTCTCTTGTAAACAGCGGCGGTCTGTCGAAATTAATTTTCCACTCGGGGGAAAAGCTTATCACACCAAAGGCCACTCTACAGCGGGGTCTGACGCTGGGGTGTGCACTGCGAGTCATATGGGGGGCTTCTTTTTAGCCGTTTACCCTTCTTCTGTCGATTCTTTTTGCATCCATCACGCAGGCCCGATTGACAAATTAGCCGCTTGCCGTCTGTGCTTTGAAGAAAACAGCGCGTGCCGGCATTTGAGCTGCTCAGTCCCGTCGGCTACTCATCGGAAAATGACGAGGAAAAGAAAACAAATGCCGGCAGATGTTTTCCAAAGGACTCCTGCACAGGGGCAGCAGAGCAGGCAAAGGCTGGTGGAAGTTTCCAGCCATGTTTCTGTCAGTCTGATCCACTCTGTTGGTTCAGGCTGTGCAACGCCGTCATTTTGGACAGCTTAAAGTAAGAAAAGAAGTATCATCTGATTCCATCAAGAGAGCTGGAAGTTACCCATAAAGTCAGGTTTCCTGTTAAAACATGCGTGCCTAGTCAGCACGTCACCCAGACGGTGATTCATGACTCGGTGAGCACGGCTAACGGCCACACGCTGACACTCTCTGAGCCTAATGAGGTCAAACTGGAGGCTTGGGTGTCGGCCCCCCCTCCCTTTTGGAACGGAGCGCCATAACAGATTCGACTGGGTAGTTATTGGTTATTGTTGTTCGAGGCACCTTTGGCCTTGCACTTTCCCTTTTGTCGCTTTTGTGCAGCGACACTAAAGACATTCATTCATTCATTCAGCAGATTCTTATTTGGGTGTTTCTAGGAGATGTTTTCTGCCCCGATGGAGAGCACGGGGAGGCAGGGACTTCATTGCTTTCAGTCTTTTTTTTTGTTCAAAGAAACGCATACAAGCTAACCACTTGATGTGTACTGTTATTACTCAGTGCTGCCACTGGATATCTTATCACCCGGCAGTAATACAGAAGGAATGTGTTCCAGCTCCTTGGTTTGTGTGCCATCTGATTATGGAAGAGGACCGGTTAACAGGCAGCAGAAAAGACTCTTTGTTCAGTTCGGCCAGGCCCTCAATCCAGATGTCTTTGTCAGCTTGTGTTCCCAGGGAAAGAGAGGGAAACACTGTTACTGGAATAAGTAACAAGGGAGCGTTAAGGCTGTGAGCTAAACGTCTCAGATGTTGAACGGTCTAAAAAAGGAAAGCCAAACCCGTAATTTTCCCATAAATATCTGCCAAAGATTCAGTGTTTTCTGTAGTCGAGTGTGCGTGCCGTTGATGTGAAAGTAAAGATACGTTCACCATGACAGTGCAGATATGAGGAAACCAAGAAAAGCAAGCCGTAACCACAACATCTCTAGAAAATGCAAAAAGCAGAACTACGCGACTGCTTCCTGTTAGTAGAGTTAAAGCTGCACTTCAGCAAGTCTGAGCCAGCTTTATTCCACAGGCCACACTTTCTGTGCACAAGCCTCCGTCAGCTGCCGGCCAGTCAAATAAAAGCCTAATGGCGGGAGTAAAAAGGACAGAGAAGTATCCGATGCAACCTAAGTTTCCATTGCAGAAGAGGTCTTTCATTTCTTTTTTCTTATCGTCCGTTCTGCTACCATCTAATCTGACAGAGTCTGGACGACGGTGTTGTAAAGTCCCTGCTGCTCACACACACACACACACTCACAGGAAAGGGCTGTACTACCAGCCCATTCAGCCACAAACACAGACATGTCTCTGCCTGCGCAGAGATGAAGTCCAGGATAACTGCCCATCACCGGTACCAACAGAGGCTAAAGCTCTGCTGGAGCTCATGGCGACAAAAAACACAGACCTTTTTCCAGATGACGCCATGGCTCGCTAGCGCTGACTCAACCTCTCTCAGAGAAGGCTGCGCGTGATCACTTCCTGCTCGGCGTCTGTCGGCCCTCAGAGGAGACGGCGGGCACATCCAAGCCTCCGTATACATCACCGCCTAACATCTGGTGGAGCTTTATTTTCTGCCGGGGTGGAATTACAGCTCTGTGTGGAACAGCAGAGGAGGCCAGTTCGCTAGCAGTTAGCAGGAGAAATCAGGCTGAAACCAGGTTGTGGCAGCGGGAGAATCTGGTGGCAACACACAGGCTCGTACGGGGGCTTTGCTTTGACATCGGCTCTGTCTAACCCTGATACTAACACTTGATTCAACCACCACGTACCCATTGGCTCTGCCCGGTCCAAATGGTGAGGCTCTGGGCCCCAGTAGGAGTACTGGAGCAGATTATTCTCCTGCCAATGATGATAAGAGGTGGCTGGTATTAAAACTCCTCCGCTCTTCCCTAAAGCCCTCAAGTTGAGTCAGGTGCAGCTATTGGAATCGAAAAGTCTGGGTTGATGAGGCCAAATATTTGGTTCCTCTTTAGAAATCCTCATTTCCTGGTTTTAAACAGACCTCAGACGTCAGCGCCGTGTCAGAAGTGCAGCTGTTCGCTCTAGTCGGCAGGGATAGCAACTCCTTTAGTTTATCTGAGGCGCCTCCCATGCGCTGTCCTGTTCATCAGAGCAGGTTCTAACAGAGCTGGGGTCCACACTGTTTAATGCCTCCCCCACAGTCTGTCAGCTAACTATTCAGTTAAAACAAGACAAAAGGATAAAGCAAATGATACCGGTTTCAACCGTGTCCATTTCAATCTAACCAAATATTAGTGGGAATAAAGGGCTGCTGATGTCTTCCTCATGAATTCCACACACCCTCACTTTTTCCGTCAGCTGTCACATTTCTAAGAAACCTCCACAGGTCAAGTCTTTGCTGGTTTCACTGAAAACTGACTCCCACCGCAGTGGTGGCGGTGTTAAACTCCCCACGTCCCTAATGAAGCGCTGAGTGGAGCCCGTCACACAGCCGTTCTGACTCAGGACAGAACAGTCCGTCTTGGACAAGGTGGGCCGCGTCTCCCCGTGCCCCCCGGGCCTGAATAGTTCGCTGGCTCTGCAGAACCCCTCCGGAGGGAGGAGAAGCGCTGTGCGGTCTTTTAGCTGTGCGCGCAGTTAATGACTTCCTCTCCCCAGCCTTACAGCCTGCCTCGGAAGACGTCTAATTACAGCCCTGCCTGCGTTTGATCCCGCCGTCACGGAGCATCCAGGCCCCAGGTGAACAGCTGTATTCCAGATGTCCCCGGCAGCTGGCCCGGGAATTCCCCCGAGATCAGTCCTCCAGCGGTACTGGGTTCTTCCACGCACTGGATTCGGTAGGCTGTTGCTCCAGTTCATCCCCACTGAAGTCCAATTCAAACCCCTTTGATTACAACATCAAGCGCCTGATCCAACACTAAAACCAGCCATTTAAACCAACCAGTCAACTCAGAGACTTTGGTCGAGGCAGCTCTGCTCTCCATGCTGGTTAGCGTATGGAGTCATCTCAGTAATGTTTGGGACCCAGTGGCCACTGATAAAATAAGGTCTTCATTTGGGATTTCACCATTACGGCCCTCTGACGGCAGAGGCAGCTCTGTGCCATCCTGATAAGGAGCACATTCTCCACGGACAGCTTAAATCCCCAAACGGGGCTGCAGCAGGAAGTCCTGCCGTCGTCTCACAGTTCCCTGCATATCCCGTCACACAGAGGTCCTCTGGTGGATTTATATAGCATATGGAGTTACGTTTGCGACCAACTGGCCTTTGATAAAATAAGGACTTCACATGGGATGTGTATATATATATATCTGAATAGGTAACTGCCTGTCTCAGCAGCTCAATCCTAGGCTAAGAGAAAACAGAGTAAATAGAGAAGCGTGCTGCATATTAGCAATGGCTTGCTTGAGGTCAAACAGACAGATTTCATAGAGAATAGTTTGACATAACACAAAAAAAAAGATTTGACCTTAATGCCGTCAAACAAGTTTAGCATTAAAAAGCTCCTGTTCCAAAAATCTTACACAGTAACATTCTTAGAGGCAGAGGTTCTGCTGCCGGTCAATGAAACAACAGTAAACGCTTCAGGAGTTTGCAAACAGCCACACAGTAAATTCCACCACTAATGAGCTCCAGAGGCCCGGGCAACCCAGGCTGACTGTCCAGAGGTGACATGGATCACTGAGATGCCGGTCAGCATCATCATCACACCTCTCCTCTCTCCTCCTATCACTTCCTGCAGATGTTCCTGGCTCTGGAGCTGTGGTTGGGAGTCTTCTGCTGTCCCCGTGTACTCTGTACTCTGCTACAATTACAGCCACTGTTCATGGTCTCATTGCTATTATTACTGCTATCATTATCTCTTTCTCTCACCCCCAAACAGCCGAGGCAGATGGCTGCCCACCCTGAGCCAAGGTTTTGCTCGAGGTTTCGGCCTCTTAAAATGAAGTTTTTCCTTGCCCATGTCGCCTAGTGCTTGCTCTTGGTGGGAATTGTTGGGCTTCTGTAAATAACGTTTGTAGTAGGGTCTGACCTGCTCTGTCTGGAAAGCACTGTGAGATAACTGTTTTTGTGATGTGGCACGAGATAAATAAAATTGCATTGAATTTAACTTTTTGAACACTTTGAGCCTGTTTCAGCAACAGCTGGTGGGTAGGACAGCAGGTCACTTCCAGATGAAGGACTCACATTAGAGAGCATCCGGGTTGTTGTACAACTCTCCATCTAATGAGGCACTCATCAGGATAAGAAATGTCTTATCCTGAAACTGATATATCAAACTATAATAAGTCAAAAGCATCAACCTTTACAAAAAAATACAAAAAAACATCAGGCTGAGGAGAGGTCAGGAAACCATATCCAGCTCACTGGATCCCTCCACATGGGATTAAAACAAAACACTGCATCTGAATGGCAGAATGAATGAGAGCTGAATCACGCCCCCACCTTTGTGGTCAGAGCGATGGTATCAGGATACTACAGCTGTTCAGGGATGAACCTGGCCAAGGCTCTTCCTGATCCCAGCCACAGCTCACTGGTGGAACCATGACTGCTTTTCGGGTTCAGTAACCCTCTGACGCTGCTGGAGGCCACTGCTCCCACATCCGTTTTGATGATCTTCTGGATGCAATTCTAGCGGCCTCAGCTGGAGATGAGATGTCTGATTACCTTAGACGAGGTGACCTCACGGGTAAGAGGCTTTCGAGTGTACATTAAAACCCTTACATCAAATCACATTAACAGGCCCTCTTATCAAAATGATCCTGTGCAGACATGGGATCGGTTTGTAAGATAGCATGTTGATGTCTTTTAGAGGCAGTAGTTCTTCCAAAGGGTCTGAGCTTTCCTCGTCTTGATGTTCAGCTTCAATGCTCCCCCACACAGAGCACCTCCACATCCCACTGTGGCAACAGCACCCCCCAGCAGCAGCAGCAACCGCCATTCAGCAGGACAGCCGGCCATGTCCCGCTCTAGACACGTAGCAGGGAGACAAGCCGGAAAACTGCTTGTCTGAGCCCTCACAATCTTCTGCTGCCATTACGACAAACGCTGCTGGCCAGGAAAGGCCCACCGATAGCCAACGCTAATGTCCAGAGAATAGCCAGCACAGGGCTCCCAGGAAGGGGTGGGTAAGTGTAAGTGCCTTCTGATTCACTTGTCACTTGTTCAGGCAAAAGAAACCAATAGAACTCCTTATGGAATCACATTGGAAGCTGATCATATTTGATAACCATTTTCTGTGAGTGGCTAGATTTGGTCAACCTCTGGGCTGGATATCCTCTTGACTTGGTGGTAGTTTAAGGTCACACGTCTCTGAATGTGTGGCTTCTATAAGTTATTCTCTTCTGTATGCCGCTCGCCCGTACCGTCATGGAAAAATACACAATTTCTGGAATACTAGAACAAACAAGAGAATGAAGGCGTTGCTCTGTGTTGGCTGGGGTTTGGCCTCTACGGAGACATTTGAGACATCGGTGTGCCTTTAACACATGACACATTTTTCTCAGCCTGACAAAGATCAAAGAAAGTGAACTTGATTTTTTTTTTTTTTTTTTTTTAAAATCTACCAGATGGATGTATTCACAAGTCTCCATATCGTAACCGGTCATTTTTCAGATATCCAAATCATCTAGAAATAACTCTGTGGAAATAGGCGTCTCTTTTTCCAGCACAATGATTCTCCTTGTTGACCGTTTTTGTGAGTATGATAAAAAAAAAACCTTCCTGAAAATAAGTGTGTTCATGTCAGGCCAGGGAAAGGCATGCAGAACCAAGCAGGAAGTCCTTGCAGTAAATGCTGTAGAAGAGCAGCTGCTACATTGGTTCTGGGCCTTTCCTAAGGGCTGTGTGGGAAATCTGTAAGAACTACCTTGTCCATTCCCTCGGTGTTCTCACATGTCACCAAAACATCCATTCATCCATTTTCTGCCATTTAACTGCACTCCCAAGTCCCAGGACTGGGTCAGGGACTTATCCTGCATCTGCTGTTTGAGTGCTGTATTCTGCCAGATATGGGAGATATCCAAAACATAAGGAATTTCTAACTATGGTATCATCAGTCATAGGAGATATCTGCAGTGATCCGTGTGTGCTCTGTCAGAGTACTATGCAGTGATGTTAAATGAGCCAGAAATCTTAGCAGCACCCTTCATCAATTAATTAGGAGGTTACACCTGCTGAAGCTTTAGAAAATATATCAAGTTCTAAATCGTCTACATTCTACCATTCTTATGGATAATGGACAACCATCCCCCCCTGTCTCTGGGCTGCAATCCTTTCCTTGGTGTGAGGCATCCACACCCTTCCCCTTCAGCCATTCCTCAGCAACGTTAGACTCCACATAGCTCCAACCTGCAACAGCTCAGACAAAGACTGCTTTCTGTGCCCACAGCCACACACACACCACTCAGCAGGAACTCCTTCCTCCTCATGCACTACTCTACCTCCATCTTATTCAGGAATGATGACACACTTGGCTTTGATCCGGCCCTGCTCATCTTCCAACATGAAGGCCAGGGCCTGCTCTATCCTCTCAGATCCGTTTATTGGTGTTTGAACAGGAAATAAGGAGATGCTCTCCAACCCAATAGGCAAAAGTTCTCATTCTGACCGGCATCCATGGTCAGCAATGCCATAAAACCTGAAAACCAGCCAAACCCGCATACAAGCTGGCTGTACGTATAGCAAGCTCTGTTTGGTATTTCAGTCATACCGACACAGAGATGACAAGAAGTGAATCGAGTTAGGAGACGCTGATCACAAAATATGAACCAACTCTGATCGAACTGATAATCTGAACCCTTGGTTACCAATGCTAAAACAGACTTATTGGGCCGGCTTTCCCTGAGACTCAGCTCATATCTTTCTATTCAAATGATGGGAGGGAGCCTTGCAGAAGACCTGAGGAGAGCCAGGCCTGTATGCAATCTCCACGTCACAGATAGTGTTGTGGAAAGCTGAGCTATGTACAAGTTAAAGCCAAACAACATGTTTGTGAATCCCAGGTGCCCCACACCCGGTTTAATGCGTCAAACTGAAGTCCACAGCTAGTGCTCCATTGCTCTATTTGGCTGTGTGGCGGCTGTGCATTTAAAGGACGTGAGGGATCCTCAGCTGCCCCCTCAGGGTCACTCACACCACAGCCGAAAACCAAAGCAAATCCAGTTACCTCGCGCATTCAGTAGCGCATCATCAATTACGCTGATGTTCCAAAGAGGTTGTCTGCAGATATTAAGGAGGCTGATGAGTGTCTGCTCACACACACACCAAAAGCACAGGAAGGGAGCCCCTTTTTCATGTAATGGTCCAGAAGCGTTGGCAGGCATGTGTTGGCACAGAGGTCGAGCTTTTACGAGGACTTTAAATCTCTAACTGAGGCTAGCTCCACCATCAAGAAACAAGGAAACCCTAAAGCAGCATTTCAGAAAGCTGCATTCAGCAGCTTTAACTCTATATCAGGTCATATCAATTAAACATCTGGGCTAATAGGAACACATGTTCTCTGGTCATAAATAGAACACATGTTTGGAAATCCATGAATATGAGATGAAGAGAGCTCATATTCTCAACTTAATGCTTATGAAATCTCAAAGGGATTAAGACATTCATTTTTTTTGGCTGGACTAAATTTACTCGAGTGTCATGACACTTACTGAGGCTATTCCAAAAATAAAAAATGAGCAGAATAGGAAAAGACAAGCGTGACATCAACATGTTGGTTTCTGCCAAGTCGCCAATCCGCTGTGAACAGCGTCCGTGCCAGCTCTGCTGTGATCCATCTATGAAGAGGAGGCGCATGCCGAGAACCACTATGGTCATTGTAAGGCTCTTAGAAACTAATCTCCTCTAATGGGATGCTGGAGGCTTAACGGCGCAGCAGTGACTGATGTCATGACCGAGCCTGGTGAATGGAGCAGCCTTGGGGCCCCTCCCACAGCTCAGCCGGGACCAGCTACCTGCTCTCCGCCCATTTTGATGGCCAACGCCGGTCACAAAACGGGGGCTTTGTGACATTAAGGACCCTTTCTAGCACCAGGGGGCCAGTCCTACCTAGCACGGTCATCTCTTACCCCGTTTTCTCAATGGTCACCGCTCCTGGTTTAGTCTGCGAGGCAGCTCTACAGCTTGGAGCCCAACATGGTTAAAACTGCTCAACTTGAGTGTGTCGTAATTTGCAAACTAGGGGGGACTGGAACAGCACAGAGCTGAAAGCCTCCCGCTTTAGCCTGCTGCTGCCCAGCTGAAACGGGTTAGGGGAGCAGAGTCCCGCTTTCCTTTGAACCCACCTGGAGCCAAACAGTTTGACGCTGTCAGCCTCTGATCGGGTCTAAAAAGTCACCATTGCTCAGGGTGTGTTTTTGAGAGCAGTCATAGATATAGAGAGCAGCAAGCCCACGCACATCTGCCGCCCCTGTCTAAACAGCTAAACAAAGAATTTGGCCTTTAGAAGGAGCACAGCTGCCCCAGTGGAATGTCCCGAGTGGTGGAAGCAGCACCCGTGTTGGTGGAACCAGTGGGGAAAAGGGGAATATACACACTGTTAGACAGCCCGTGCTGGAAACATTTTGTGTACGCTGTGGTACTTTGAGCCTCTGATTAATCTAAGGGGTTCATCAGAACAGACAGGTAGGCTTCCAGTCTGTAGGATGTTCGAGGAACGACAGGGTAGAATTCCCCGAGCTTTTCATTAACTTAAAGATAGACTGAAGAGATGGAGAAGGTGTGTGATGACAGGACGCGACACAAACACACCCATCGGGCTCACGGCTCCCTGCTTAGAGCGATATGGCCGAAACTTGCTCTGTCTTTTTGATTCCCCTTCCTCTGCAGAGCTCTTTGAAAGGAAGAGGAGTTGTCTCTTTTCTCTGCTCATCTCACACCGACCAATCACTTAAGTGGCCTCTGGATATGTCACAGCGCCAGACATCTGGTACTTGGTTCCAATACCACAGAAAACATGCAAAACATCTGAGTGAAAATGCTCCGAGTTGATCAGGCTCCTCCTTTCCCATCTTTCAACTCTCGACCAGAATGTTTAGATTGTCCTCAAAAGCTGAGGTATCTGACCATATTTCACACGGCGTAAGGAAATAAATCACCATCTCGCATCTGAGCATTGTGTTAGAAGGCTAAGATGCCGGCGGCTGCAAACAGCACCGTGCCTGCTCTTACCAGACCCCCGTTAGCCTGTAATGCTGCATGCACTCTGTGAGCAAACCGGGCAGGCACAAACACTCAGTGACAGCAGGAATGTGAGCTGTTCTAACACAGGTGGACAGGGCCTATCTCTGCCTGGCCTCTTCTGAGCCGGCTGCAGAAGACAACCGTAATCAGATGAACTCATTGTATTAGCTCATAGTGACTGACTCAGGAGCAAGGCCAGACAAACCAACCGTAGAACCAGTGGGGATAAAAGCAAACCAAAAAAAATAAAAAACTCCTCGTCTCGTCATTATTATCCAACCTCTCTCACTCCTATGCTGTGCTGCCCCAAACATCCAGTGGGTAGCAGTGGGTCCATACAGCCAGTGGACCTTAATAAGGTGGAAAAAGGAAAGCACATGCCTTGTCTGACTGATAAAAGGCAGACATGGACAGAATCTAAAAATATTCTAGTCACCACTTGACCTGACCACAACTTCTTTGTTGCCGATCTATGAAACGAGAATGTTCTGTAATCTAAAAGGCCACTATCCCGGTGACCGCTTTAGGATAACAGCAAACGATAGCATCTTGTCTGTCACATGCAGAAAACACAACATGCACTCTGACCGGGACTAAACACATTAATGCACAGACAGGATTCTTTACCTACACATTTTCACACAGCTGGTTCAGATTTGGAAGCAGTCCTTTGAAAACTGCACCCAATTTCCATGCAACTAATAGGATTTCTTCCGATTAACAAGGCATCAAACAGAGATGCACAGAGTTCGAAGTTAGAACTGTAGAAACCCTTCCAAACACCTGTCGGTAAAACAAGAGCTCAGCCAGCTTTCAGCTGTACCTAAAGTTATGACATGTCTTCTTATGTTCCAATCTGTTTGATAAATTGATATCAACTTAACTCAAACTGAATGAAAACCACTGCGGGGATCGATGGGACATTAGAAGGAGACATGGCATGCTGTGCAGTGAGAGGGCTGGCAGCAGTTCTGCAGGCCACTCAAAAGAAATTAGGATTAGGTGCTTGACTCAGCCAGCGCTGCAGCCTTGTGATTCCCATTAACTGTGTTAGAGCTGTGGGGGGTGGCATTGTTTCAGTGCTGCCGAGGACAAAAGGCTACAGGAGAACAGAGGAACGTTGTGGGGCTTTTGCCTTAGTACCTACACACATTATTAGGTTGTTTTCCGTTGCATTTCTAACAGAAAGTCAAGGCCCAACCGCCCTTTGGGGCACGTATTGGACATGTCCAACATTATCAAGCTTGTCAGATCTTTGGAACAACTGCTTGACGTGTTTTACCGCGGCCATCTTCTTTACAGTGAGACCAGCGGGGACAGCGTCAAACAGGGAGTGTTTGGCCTGTCGGAGTCCGTCTCAGGCAGCTCCCAGACCCCCAGCAGCTCGTCAGAGCCACAGCGCCCACACATCCTGAGCGCACCCGTTCAGCTCCACACGTCCATCAGCCTTTTATGGGAGGGAACGTGGGAGTATGAGCTCTTTCAAGCTGGCCCGAGAGAGTTTAAAAAATGAATCTGTTGATGAAAGGTGTGTACATAGGCATGCATGTTCACACAGGCGAGCTGGAAGGGAGGAGCAAAACAGGGGTGGGGGGGTGACTTCCAAGGAAAGGTTGGAGGCGTGCGTTTTTTCACATGCTCAGTTCCTGATAAACAGAACAATCAGATGGATCATCGTCAGCTGGGTGGTTGGAAAATGGCGCTGCACAGACGTCATGAGAAGAGAAGTCTACCATCATGCTGATGGCTGGGAGTTTGCTACAGGCACTAGTTTAGATGGTGTTTGGGATGTGCAAACACCCACAGTGGCTGCTCTGAAACATGGAGACACATGGAGCTAGGGGCCATGTACTGGGAGAAGCAGTACCACTGATCTGTAATAGAAAAATGAGCATAAAGAAATGCACACCACCAGGATAATTAGAGCCTTTTAGCCCAGCGGTGTGCGGGACAGGCCGGCCCAAAGCGCTCCATTCAGTGCTGCCACACTGCCTGCTCTTCATGCTGCACACCTGTAATTCATGCCAGTTCAGCTCTTTGCCTCCGACTTCGGTTTATTTCTGAACTGCAAGCGTAAACATTTATTTACTTGCAGGGGCATAGTTTATATGTGCAGAAAGAGGCACACAGAGCTGTGGCCATAGGATAGCTGAAAATACACTGTGCCGACCACATACTGGCCCCTCTGAGAGCCCCCCCCCCCTCCACCCCAACCTATGGGAACGAACCGAGGCTTCCCAAGCAGCTGGCTTCTGAAGCAGTATGGGATTAAGTCACAGAATATGGCTGTCTGTGACAGCGATGCAGCACTTTCAAACACATATATCCCTAACATGGCTTCCTTTGTAAAGCAGACTCTCTGGTGAGGCCTCAGTGGTTTGACGAAGACCCCTGTGACCATGGCTCCTTTTGCAATTGAACATCTTTGTGTCTCTGTGTGATCAGCCTGATGGCTGAAGTAACTCAGCCAGGAAGAGCTGGGTCTAAGAGCAGGCTACTGCCAGCAGAGGCACTTAACTCATTGTCTGCCAAAGACGTCTATAGACGTCAATTCAAATACAACCGTTGACTGCCAAAGACGTCTAGACGTCTCTATGTTTTTCAACAAGAGTGGCTTGGGGGACGATCTGCTAAAGCTTGTCCGTAAATATCGGCTTCTAGACAGAGTATGTACTAACAAATTGACCCTCTAGGTGGCAGTGCCACTTTTGATGGGAGATGAGCATAGACTGTAGGCAAATAAGAAAAAGGCAACTGTTCGATATGAGAGAACATGTCGCTGGTGAGATGCAAGTTCAGGAAGAACGGAATAAGGTAGAAACAAAATTTTTTTATAATGAAAGAAGAGAGTCAACCCTTTCTTTTGGTGTGTTCGGTGTTTACATAGTCATAGCACAAACTATTCTGTGGCTCTTGAGAAATCAGTCAAAATGCTAAAAAATGGGACTCTATTCTGAAAATGGCTGGCAGTCAATGAGTTAATTACTAATGTGGGGTCAACAAACCAGTATGGAAAAAGCTTTGTGACCCAGATGGGTACATGTGTGGACCAGAGGAGATGAAATCTTACCTCATATGACCAGACGCACTGGACCCTGGCAAACCTCCGCACACAGCGGCCCACCTCCACGTCCTCATGAGTGGTGTACATCTCCTGTAAGCACTCGCGGATATGGGGCACCATCCTCCTGAGGACCTCGCGGCTCATGATGACCCCCGGCCCCCCCATGCAGAAGTTTTCCCCCGGCTCAAGGGCCAGTTTGCCCAGCTCGTCCCGGGCTCCCATTCCCGTCTGGCCCAGAAAGATGGCCTCGCTGCTGTTGAGGCTACGCAGGAAGCTCTCCAGCCTCTCGCTCTTTATGTACACGTCATCGTCTGCCCTCATGAACCACTCGTACTTGTCCAGATAGTGGTCGTGCATGTATTTCAGCATCATGAAAGACTTCTTCTGGGGCGGGTACGAATCATCCACATTCTTTAGCGCTACTATGGGGATTGGGATGGAGGTGTCGGAGCCCTCGCTGGAAAAGAACTCCACGCGGCCTGGAATTGTTTGGGCCCAGGTTCTGAAACATAAAACAGGGAGAAAATACCGAGATCAGATACAGAAAAATAACTTCTTCCACATTAAAAGCATTACTTTAGCACAACTGGTTTGAAATCGACCCAAACGGGCCAGAGAACGTTCATCTTAACTTCCGGGGATTCGGTCGCGTGGAAAGTTTGACAGCGTTTGACAGAATGGCCCACACACTCCAGGGACGCCCTGTTCTATGTAGCACATGGAATACAGCCCTGTCGATGCATTGATTCCCCAGCTGAACTAACAGCAAATGCAACACGAGATAGTTCTCAGCTCTGTGTAGTAGTACATCCGGTACCAAATGAGAGAAGGCTACAGCACACACTTGTGGGACATTACCAAAGAAAGATTTGCTGGTGTGTGCAGCTTCTGTTCACCCCCTGTATACCGGTCAAAGCTATGCATGTCAGGTTAAGTGGATACTCTAAATTACCACTGGGATTGAGTGGAGGAGTGTCCGGTTGGCTGTCTCCGAGCGGTTCTATGACCCGTTTGGGATGTATCCTGCTTCTCACCTAGTGACAGCTGAAGCGCTCCAGCCCTCCGACCCTGAACAGGTTTAAGACAATCTAACGGATGTGTGTGTAGTGTGTATCTGTGTATAAGCGATGTCTACGGGTAAACTTGTCGTTATCGCTGCACAGAGGCCTGTTCAGCCTCACGCTTGCTTTATGCCATAGCGTCAGATGGGCAGAGAGCCCCGTGAGCTGTAGGTGACCAGTCCGCAACAGCAGAGCGTGTGTGAATCGACAGTCATTAGCATTACAAGCTAAGCTGATTCAGCTTCCACTGCAGTGCCCTGCTGACGGGCCTCACACACAGTGTGAATGAGCGCAACCAGAGCAGGGGGTCCCTCTCTCCATGTAAAAGCTACTGGATACTGTACTTTTCCTGGAGTACCCACGGCCTTTTGATGTCATAACTGTGGGTTGTAAATTGTTCTCTGGAAATGCACTTGATTGCTAATTCTTCTGCGTTCTGGTAAATCACTTTGGCTAAAAGGACCATGTGTTCTCCACATGCCGCGTTACATCATAATTTGATCCAAGCAGGGTGCCGCATACACAACTGGATCATTTCCCTTTGGAATCACAAAGTACTTTTCATTTCCAATGTCCATGTGGCTCCGTTTCTGAGGCAGTGTTCAGTTATCCTCTCAGGCCCAAATGCTCCGGGTTCAGAATAAAAAACAGGCTGAGCTCTATGTAATGTATGTCAATAAAAAGCATTCCAGACATTTAATGATTTCTACTTTTACACATTTATGAGATGAAGAAAGCTTGCTCTTGCTGAGAAATCCTGTTTCTGCAGTGTGGGCCGGCAGAAACAACAGAGCCTCTGACTTTCAGCCAGACATGTCCTGCTCTGGGTTTTCCTCTACAGACAGGGGCAGCGCGGCGCTCCAGAATAAGTCCCGGCCAGAGGAACACTGACCGACCAGCTCTGGACCTGTGACTCAAACCAAAGCCCCAGACCCTGCACCACAGACCCACTGAAAGGCAGGACGTGCACATGAATCCTCTGGATCCCAGCCACATTTGAGCCTTCTTTGTCATCGCCATCGTAAATCAAGTTGTGTTTCTTGAATCAATGAGTGTTCCATCGTTTAGATGTTTTCCAATCGGACAATTAGGTTGTTGCTACAGAGCGGTTTTGTGTGGAGCTTAGTCGTTATGATCTCTCCCAAAAGAGACCCACACCCACCAAATTAAATGGGTGTACATCACACTGTACCCATCTTGATTCAGTCCATGTCAAAGGGAAAATGTCGAAAATGAAGAATGGCTGAGCGATGCCCAGTCAAAACAGCAGGCTCACTGGATGTTTATATCTGGTTCTAAAGGTGGAACGTTAAAAACTGAACTGAAACGAGGCCAAATTTCGATTTCACCTGGGTAGAGTTTAGACTACAGCAGCGAATCCCGACTGTTCCAGGTGAGCGTGTGCCTGTGTGTTGAGAAGTGTTGGTACTTCACGCGCTTTTCTTCCAACCTCTGTGTTGTTGATGTGTTAAGGACCAGAACAAAAGCAGCCATCACAGACTGACGTGCCGAGCTGCTGTGCTGTAAATAGAGTCGTTTATCATCAGCCAGACTCCTCGGCTCTCCAGCCTGATGCCCCTTCCTCACCAGGAGTCTTTATGTGTGTGTGTGTGTCGGAGATACGAAAAGGTTAAATAGCTCCACAAACCAGGAGATGCATGGTGTACTTGTGAATGTGGCCTGTTGTTCAAAGCTCTTGGATACAGACTGAGTGGGATGCAGGTGTGAATCTTCTGTTGGACGAACCTGGGCAAAACTTGAAGGAAGACTGGCAGCGTTTCATCCATCAGCACATTATTTGTGTCAGTTTTAAAACACTGCCATTATAACAAAGACTGCCATGTTAACCAACTACGAGCTGGAGGAGACTAAAAAGCCTGGCTGGTGGCTGGGGGCTTCTCTCTCTATCTTTCTCTCCGTGTAAAAACGCAGAAGGAAAGCGGGAAAAATGCATTCAGTGAGGAGTCATAATGAAATCTGTTACCCCTTTAAAGTGCCCGCTAGCCAGCTAAATCGGTAGCAGGCCCACACACCTAAATCCTCAGGGGGGGCTGGTTTACGGTTTAAACCGGCCCACGGAAGCTTACACGGAGCAGACAGCGGTCCAACGGCGAAATGTGGGAATATTTCCGTTGCGTTTCAGACAAAAAAAATGCCGCCTGCATCACGTACCTGTGCGCCGCCACGGCTCGGCTGTTCAGGTACTTCTGGGCAGTCATGACTCCGACGAACAGGAAATTGCTGGAGCCGGAGCCCGGCTTCTCGGTGGCCGGTGAGCCGTTGACTTGCGGCGCCCACAGAACTCCGCCGTGCTCCTTCCTCAGACCCCCGTTCAGCCCGCAAGCGGCGGGGCTCGCTTTCCGCTTCTGTCCGGCTTTCTTCAGCTCGGTCGCCTTTGGTAAAATCAGCCTGGAAGCCAGAGTGAACCCAACTACCAGTCCCAACAGAACACTAAACCATGCTCTTCGACTTCGAGCAGCCATTCCCCAAAACTTCACCAGCTGGCTGTCAATCCTTACTTTATCCAAAAACCGCGTGTCTGTATGGAGAATTAATAGAGTAAAAAAATGTCTCGCGCTAATTAAAATAAAAAATAAATAAAACGCCCCGGGTTCTTTCAGTTCCCGTGGCTCACAAAAAAAGGGTTCAGACACACTGCCTCTTACTAGAAAAACCCTTCTCTTCCAGATGCCTACGTAGCATCGCAGCAGTCTCCTTGAAACTGCCACCTGAACCGTTCTCTGTCGCCGCTGCCTCTGACCCGCCCGCCGCGACCGAGCCGAGCTAAATCTACCCTCGATATGCAAACGAGCCTCTTTTCAACTTAGCTTTGAATAGCGGGGCTCTTCTCGCCATTCTTTCCGAGCAGCAAGAATGTCTGACGGTTCTCCGTTGTCGAAGGGGTTTAACAGTGGTTTGACCCAACGGAATTTCCGTAGAATCGCTTTGACCCGCCGACGCTGCGTTCACGCTTCGCCGGAAACGCCATCATCTGCCGTTGTATTCATCCGAAGCGCGAAGCCAGCTGTCTGTCTGTCTGTCTGTCTGTCGGTTGGGCTGCAGACAGGAACGGTTTTGTAACAGTGGAACAGAAATAACCGTAAATCACGACCACGTTGCAAAATGTTATATCCGTCTGCAAAACGAATCGAAGGATTTTCTTTCTGTCATTGATTCCCGTATCTTCATTTTTTTCTCTGAAAAAGCTAGAAAAAGACTGAAAACAGAATCTAAAATGCAGTGTCTTTGGCTCTAGCATGTAAAACTGGACACTATTTTCATGTTGAATATTATTAGTTTAATGAAAGTTTTGTCACATACGGCTTTTTTACTTTGGATAAAGGTATTATGGGAATAGCACAATGCAAGTGATTATACGAATGTATTATTAAAAATGTCTTATTACCTTTATGTTTTGACAAACTGTCTAATCCCACAGTGGATGCAAACTTTTTTAGAGGAAAAAACACAAGTTAAAGGAGACTGTCAGCAACAGGTGGAATGTGTTCTTTGGAGATGTACTCCAGCCACCTTGGCTGATAACCGAACAAACATTTTGATTTTGCTAGGAAAAAAACAAAAGAAAAACCAGCTCATCTCGACCACTTCCCGACCAAAAGCATGATTAAGATGATCTGATCACATTTGTGACCAATTAATATTTTCCTCTGTACATACTTGTTCATAACTACTCCTTCCCTTTGCCTCAGTTTGGTCTATACTATAATGAAAAGCTCATCCTGACGTACAAATTCATTCAGAAACATGAGATTTATGTACTGATCCAGTACTGTTACTGATAAAAGTCTAATTTGTGCTGGGGCTATGAAGGAGAAAATCATAGAGCACTTCTTTAAATGAATCTAAGAATTAATTAAGTCGAGGGAACAGATAAACCTGTTAGATAATAATAAAGCTATATTAGAAACACAATTAAGAAACAGATAGCTGATGCATTCAGACATCCTCCCACCCTATCATTCTTCAAAGTAGCAACTTAGATTAAAAGGTTTGAATGAAGACATGTTTCAATCAGATTTTTTCTGAATACAATAATTTTGATAAAAGGTTCAGAAACAGAGGTCCTGTCTGTAGAAGATGCAGAAAAGAATGCAGAGCCTTTATTGTCATATCTGCTATCCAATGAACGTGGCGAACGGTTGGAGAATTAGAATGACAAACCTGAAACTCTGAATACACCGAGCAAGTTTTGTTTCCAATTGTCACAAAGAAAACTAAATGTTTCACACTCAAAGTTTTTACTAATTCCCTAAACTATTATTAACCTTGCTTTGACCCACAAATCTCTAACCAGATAACCACCACGTTTAGATTAGGACTGATATTAGCTACGGACAACAGAATGAATTGAGGGGTAAAGATGTAAGCCTCAAAATGTCAGGATACAATGTTTTTCTTCAAAGAGGGTTGATTCTGAAGAAGTGAATCCGTTCAAAGGCTCTGCACAAGCCTGATAATGGCATGGTGGCATGAATCAGATGTGTTAAAGGACCTGGGTCCTCAGGGACCCGGGTTGTGAAACACTGCTTTACAACCTAAAACAGGCCTTTTTGTTTTTTTGCTGATCAATTTGCATAAAGGTCAGCTGATCTTAGCTGTCAAGACTTCCTAAAGCAACACAAGCATCTGGACAAGTTAAAACAAGTCTTTATTGCGTGAAAATGAAACGAGCATAACAACATATAAGCCCATCGAAACCATTTTGGCTTTATAATCAGAGCACAGCATTTCTTGAAATTTCATTGAATGTCACCTACTAGCACTGCTGTTGCGATAGGAACTAATCCTACAGATTTATACAGCCATGAACAGAAGAAAAGAAGATAAAAACACACTGGCTTGGACGTCCATCGGCCAAACCCACCGGTTAAAAAACCATTTACAGGAATGGCTTCATTACAAGCTTTCAATAACACACATTCAGCCCCCAAAAAAACCTAACAAGCAGAAAAGGTGTGGACGGTAATTAAAGGAAATTAGACTGGATTGAAAATGTCAACTCATCAAGAAAGGTGTAAAGAAAAATCCCACACCAGACACTCCTCTCATATCAGTGGCCCCGTGGTAAAGCTAACTTTTTTTCCAACCTCATTCCAGCTGGACCTTTAATGTTTTATGTGCAGCATGTCCGGAATTCCCTCTGGAACGTCTGTGTAATTTTGCAATGACATTTAGGCTTCATGACAAGAAATATTTCTACTGACTAGCAGTCATTTGGGTTGCGATCCCTCCTCCTCCTCGCTGCTTTAAGTACCGAAATCCCCATCTGTGCCAAACCAATCACTTTGGCAGCCTTTTGGCTAAATAGGCTCTCCTCGTATTCATCATGCTGCTCTTTGAGACTGACGTTCGGTCTTGCTGTGGGAAAATAGACCTTTTTTTTTTTCTTTTTTACCTCAAAAACTCAGATTTCCCTGTGCACAGTCTGAGGGTTGGTCCATTTTTTTTTCGAACAGCTCGTCCGGACGAGGCAAAGCCCGATTTCAGGGCAGCTGCTCTGGTTGTGATTGGTCTAGATTGTGAGTGGTAACATGACTTATACTTTCTGAATGACTTCCGCATGTGTGCTGACTAATTTCCATTTCTTGGTGAGTTCAGGCTGCAGTCACAGAACACATTAAATGTTATATTAAAAGTAACTGGAAACCACAAACCCACTCAGTTTGCTTTTGACTTTCAAATAATCTCCAAATCGTATTTGTATGGGCAGGGATCGGTTGCAGCATCCAATACCTGCTCCAGTACCTGAAGTAGTCCATTTAATTTAGTTGACTTAGTAAACAAAGTGCATTGTAGAACGTTTTCATTTGAAATGGAGCTGATATTGCAAAGGAGTGTCCTCGCCTCTGTAGCATGAAGGAGGAATACATGAAAGCGGGGGCGTGGTGTGATTGTCAGCTTGGTTCATCCAGCCAGTGTGCACATCAGTGTAGGAGGTCCCAGGTCCCACCGACCGGGGCCTGGAACTTTAACCTCATCCACCAGAGGACGGCCCTCTTCTTCCCGGTCTCCAGGAGCAAGTGCCTCCTCCCTGTCCAGCTAGTGGGTTGTAGTCTGGAACGCACAGAAGACAAAAAAAATCATCAGAATGTGCTCAAAACGTTTCCCTTAAAGCAGGTTTCAGAGATTTCCCTGCTGCTACGCACCTGATTCATACCAACACAGCATCAGCAGAGCTTATCAATCTTTAGAAGAGATCAGATTTATCTGAACTGCACACCAATTCAAGGGAAAATTCTACATAGTCTGGTTTTTCTTATGAATTTTTCACATGCTGCCTCTGATTTGTCTCTGTTGTATTTTTTAAAACTTTTATTCTAAAGGTAGACATTCATTGTTGACAGCAAACGGGAGCATTTCATTGTACAGGTAGAGCTGAAAAAGCTAGAATAGTGTGTAAAGACTCGATATTTATACTTCCTCATTTTAGAAAGTGAAACTCATCCAATTCACATCGAGGGAAATATTTTAAGCCTTTACTCAAATTTGCCTGCCTGCCATTTGCAATTCAAGTCTCCACAGTCTGGACAGGAACTGAATCCACGCCGTCAGTGATGATTTGGGGCGCCGTCTAATCTGCTCGTGTCTCTCCGCTGTGTTTTCACAGGTCAGCCGTCCATGCGGCTGTAGCATGTAAGCGTTTCAGCATTGCGTCATCCTATGATGACTTAAACCTGATAGAAAAGGGGCACCACCGTCTGGGTGGGATGAAAACTCATTATCAGTCTCTATCAAAGTGCTATTGTCAAGAGTTCTCTTTTGAATTAAATTGCATAAATAAGCATTTCACCAAAAAATGTTTATCATATAATATATATTGACTTTTTATTCAACTAAGTAACAGAAAACATTGATAATGTCATTTAAAAGGAAGCTCAGCAATTCATGGATAAAAATCAACTGTAAGAAACTTGGGAGTTTTGGCATTTTAAATGATAAGTGTAGCCTAAATATGGTAATTGTGTGCTAGAAAAGGCAAGTGGGAAATAGTAACCTTGACCCGGGAAATCCAAGTTACTCATTTTAGCTCAACATCTGTTTTGACACCAACCACAAGAGTACCGAGACTAGAAAGTAACAAATAAAATAGCAAATGAGTAACACAAGACAAAACTCCCTCAGGTTCTTATCTAGGTTTTCATTTCCTTCTCTCTCTGCAACTTCACAACAGAACTTGGACATCTTTGGCCCTTGAGCTTAGCACTTGTCTGGCAGTCCTCTCGATTTTTCTGATAAAGGGGATGTTCTGTGCTCAAAGAAATAAAGAAATATTTCTCCATTCTGTTGGTCTAAATACACATTCATAGAGTTATGAAAACATCCCATGGTATAATGACCTAGAGGAGAATTGTGCTGTGAAGAAAGTGATGAAGCTTAATGCTCAATAAACAGCACATAAAAGAAGATCCTTGATGAACGGAGAGGGACTTCACACTGTGCCCATCAAATTAGTGATTAGTTTTACCGTATAAAACATTATAATTAAAAACATATCATTACGTCACCATATATAATATTAATATCTTTGTGTAAACAATACGACAAAGATGATGAAAAGGGGAAAAAAGGTTTATTCTTTAAAGAAGCAGATACTCCAAGTATAATGAGATTTAAATTCGAGAACCACCGACCACAAGATGGCACTGTGGTTCCACGGGACAGTTCATGTCTCATCTGATAGGATTCCATTCCCTCTGTTCAGCAGAGCACATTATAAAAAAGCAGTCAAACTGAAGCCTGAAGTGTCCCTGAAAATCTTTAAGAGCTTATTCGAAGATGTAACACCAGAGGGACCAGTTCTTTTCTGTTGCTCACGAGCGCTGCTTGTTGTGTCCCGTTCTCTTCCGTCACTGTCCTGGTTTCTTTTTATTTGCATTCCCTAAAAAGCACTGCTTTGGCCCTCTCTGCTGCTGCACACACGCCCACAACAAAGGATTGCTTTGTCCTCCATGCAGGTCATGAATAGTGAGCAGGTCCTTTAAAGCAGCGGTCCCCAACAACTGGGCGAAATCAGTCCGTGGATCAAATGGCACCGGGCCGCCAGCCCGAGTCTGAATAATCTTTTATATTGTCAAATATTTTATTTTGTAAAATGACCGTATTCTCTCGGTTACATCTCGGTCACTTGGGCGCCAAAACTTTTAACCACACGTTAGAAAAATGAGTAAAAAACAGACGTCTTTGGAAAGGGCCAAGGAGGAGACAGAAGAAGTGATAAAAAGGTTGGGGACCACTGCTTTAAAGTATACAAAGTAGGCGGCCATGTTCCTGTCCTGGAGAGTTTTCACCCCCCGTCTGGGTTTGGAGTTTACCCTCCAACAAAGGTATGCAAATGGCTCCCCAAACCTTTCCTTTGGGGACCCCTCAGCATGCTACACAGCATGAGACCCAACCAAGAACTGATTGGATGGAAATTACCCTTCTTCTCAGAAGTCTGACACTTATGTACAAAGCATGACTTTTTAATTGATCTAATGTAATATTCTAGTTTTTTTACACAAAAAAATGCGGGTTTTCATGATCTGTAAGCCATAACTATACAAAAAAGGACTGGAATCTTTTACAAAATGTGTAATGAATCTTTATGGGTTCCACTTTCTGAAATAATTGACAAAAATATAGAAAATGCTCAAGGTATTCCTTTTTTTTTAGTGTACCTGTATATATAAACAGGTAATAAATAGCTCCTACATGGACAGAGGATCGGAAATGTAGGCAGGACAAAAGCTGACTAGTTGTGTGAACCACATACCTGCACTCCGAAGTGGCTTCTTGTCCGTCTTTGGTTTTAGCACCGACTGGGATGAGCTTGCCTCCTCAGAGCTCTGTAGTAACAACACATTAATCAGACTCTGATTCATCACATATTGGGAGTCCCTCTGATCCCAGTCCTTTCAAAATAAAGGCTTTGGTTTAAGGAAGACCGACCCTTGTTGCTCTGCATCAGCATGCAGGACAGAGCGGTGATGATGGTGTGTCTGTCTGAAAAAACATGGCTCACGCTTTGTCTTTGTACAAGAAGCTGGAACGTGCACTCTTATCTCTCTCGTTTGAATTAGCACCAAGACCTCTGAGCTGCTCTAACCACAGTGCATGGGAAGCCCTGCATAACTAAGCCAATGACCTTCTTTCAGGGCCTGGTTGGAGGATGGGTGTCGGTTCAGATAACACTGATAATAGCTAAGAAACTAAAAAACAAAAATCCCCATTAGAAAAAACAAACCAACTTCACAGAATTAATTTGTACAAGGGAGTTTTTTTTTCTTGCCTAGTTCCACTTTTTATCCTTCTCTGTAACTTGTTGGCATTCTTCTACTTTTTTTTTTACAGGAGAGGGAATAATTAAGAAGAATTATGGACCCTATCAAAGCCTTGCTCAGGTTTCAATTGAGCCCCATTTTATGCCCCAGACAAAGGCTAAAGCTGGCAGGTAATGTGAGCAGCCTTCAGCCGAACACAAAGCAAACCAGAGAGCAACAGGTTGGGCTCATCCTGGATATTAATTTTCAAGTATTATTAATGATTTGACACTGTGTCCATAACTTAGTTACACAGAAATGGAATTTCACTCACCTGAGCATGTCTCGTTGTTCCTTTGCTACTCTTTCCCTGCTGAATATTCTCCCAGACCTCTATCTTCTGCTTTCTTTTCTCTTCTTCTTGCTGCTCGCAACAAAAAAAACAAAAACAAAACCAATCAGTGGATGGAATGGACCAACGATCCGGCGGGTCTCCGTCTCATCACCGCACCTGCTTCTGTTTCTCCCTGAAGATGGCGGCTTTGGCATCGAGGTCCTCCTGCATCTTCCTCCGAGCTGCTTCCATAGCCTCTTGTCTTTTTGCCACTGCGGCAGCATCTTTGGCATAGATAGAGAGATTGAGACTTAAACAACAGCATGTCATTTACAATCCGACGTCACACTTTAAACAGGACCATTACGCCTGTCCTATGAAACATGACAGAACTTTCCAAAAGCAGGTATCACGGACTACTTTACACACATTCTTGGGATAAAACTGCACGATAAGGAGTAAATAAATGGCACGTGAAAGAGCAGAGACAGATCTGTGCCACGTGTCAGCTTACTAAAGCTTCTGAGGCCTGTAGTCTCACAGAATGATGTGTGTAGTTTGATTTCAAACAGGATTTCTCCCACAAATCAGGAGTGTGGAAAGCATCCTGGTGGTTCCTCTGCAGCCTGTACGCAGTCACACATTAGCTGCTAGAGGACTAACTGACTGATTCAGATCGCCTCTGAATGACCCCACGTGCTTCCATCTGAACGTGTTCTCAATCCATTGGATGTAGAATCCTTGTGGGACACATGTGGTGGCATCTTGATGCTGAGGTTGGGTCAGATTCATTTCAAGTGTGCAAAAAAAACAAATGATGGGGCTACCTTGCTGTGGTGGTGGAGAGGTGCTCCTCTGGCTGGATCTCCTCTTCCTCAGGTGTTGGATGAGCAGGTAGACCATGAAGGTTGCCACCAGCAGGTGCCAGCCATATAGAGACAGAATCTCTCCAGCTAGGGGTGCGGAATAGGAAAAGAATACGTGAATGTCTTATATTGAAACCAGAAGTGCAACAGTGTCCATTCACTAGCTACAATAACATGGAACTTATTCCAAAGCAAACAGTCTCGCTAACTTCAACGTCCTTGTAACCCGTTTTGTCTGGTTGAATCAGAGGTGAGATTCATGCATAAATAAAACATGTTTTAAAAGTTATTTTTGAGCTAGCTTAGTTACCAGTGAGGGCCAGCGAACTCAGATCCTGGTTTTTGAGGGGAGCTCGAACTGGAGTGTTGTCGTCATCGACATCTAAAATCTCTATTTCATCGTCCATGACAGACTCTCGGCAGACACTATCGGTGTCGTACAACCCTATGTTCCGTATTAGAGAGCTAACGCTATCAGGTCAACAACATGTGGGAACTTCTGTCTGTCAACTATCTGTGTCTAAACAAGACGGCTCCCCTTCTATGGCGCGTTTCCCACTGCCGACTAGGAGCTAGCTACAGGCAAGATGACGTGTTTTTTTCTTCTTCTTCTGGACGTATTTTGGGAGTTAGTAAACAACGAGACGGCGCGTTACCGCCATCTAGCGGCAAGGAGCCTGGACCAGAATTTCCCACAGGAATTGATTGAATCCTACTGTACAGCTTTCTTAATTCTAAATAACCAAACATCAATTGATAACTTGACATAATGACTTCTTAATATCTTCTCAACAAAATCTAATTTAACTTGAATTCTATTTACATTTTGAACTAATTTTTGTTTACTTTCCTCATACCTACAGTTTAAAATACCCAGCTCTATTGTTTAATCTATTCCACAGTATTCACATTTACCATTACCATGTTTTCCTATAATAGAAATATTTCTATCTAACCCTATCTGCCCAAATCTATGACAGTAAACATTGTTTCTTTTGTCCTTAACTGCACAGTTTCTATTTAATTTAACATGCGCATCACCACCATTTCTTGGTAGGGAGAAGAAAGGCTGCAAGACAAGAAAACTAATGCTGTAAACGTCCACACAATGAGCAACGCAAGTCACCTCATTTGCACCCCCATCTGGATTTTCCTCAACTTTTTTCTGGAGGGATTATATGTCATTAAAGACCATGCAAAATGCATATCTAATAATGTGGTGTGCAATTTTAAGGACCACATTGTCAAAAAAATACATTTGATGTCTATATTTAAAAAAAAATACAGGCAGAACATTTGAAATATGACAAATACTGATTTCCCATTTGAAAAATCAATGTATCTGTACAAATTCAGAGATACAATATGTCCAATTTGTAGCAGTTGCAACTAGAAAATACATTTCAGCTGGCAGCTGGCAGCTTTGCAGCGGCAGCCACCAGAGGGTACCACAGGGTGCCAGACCAGCTTTAAAAGCCCTGAGATTCTGCCACTGCGGGTTAATTCAACTTGTAGAGTCATCCATTTTTTTTAATGCCTCTGAGCTTTCACTGCTTTCAAAAGTTTTTAAAGAAATAACATAAAAATTGAAGACATTTTTAAAACAAGTAAAGTTAGGGGGGCATTTTTTGTACTTTGTTTCTGTGAAAAAAGAATTTGCCAGACATAAAATTGCACATAGTTCTCGCCTGCTTTTGTGGAATAACCGAAAAGTAATGTCCTCTCATGAAAGAGAGACTGATGATTATAGGAAGACACTGATGGACTGTGTATTCAGTTTATTTAAAATGCTTTGCACAGTTGCACAAAGTAAGAATATGCCATCTATGGTTTCAATACTACTTTCACAAAAATGAGCAAATAAAAAAATGTTTTTTTTCGTCCACAGAAACAAAAAATAACAAAAGGAACATTTTTTAATCACCTTGAAAGTCTCTAGAGAACCAAATAATTAAGTTAAAAATCTAGGGGTAATATTGGACTCAGTCCTGAGCTTCGACAGTCACATAAAATCAGCATATATAAGAATACAGTATATAATGCAGAAAATGCATTGGTCTCTGCGCAGGCGCAGTGTTGTACTCCGGTCCAATAGGTGGCGGTAATGTATTTCTGTGAGCCAATCAGCGCCAAAGAGGAAGTGGAATATCTTTGTTCCTGGGGTAGCGTGTTTTACCGTCCTGAAACCTTCTTGAAGAGTTTCCCGGCGAGCAGACAAACTTTGCGTGGCTCGTATTTGACAGCGACATGGTTAAGTTATCTGCGGAGCTAATCGAGCAGGCTGCTCAGTATACCAACCCAGTCAGAGACCGGGAGCTGGATTTACGAGGTAAGTTCAACTTCCTGCGCAGCAACAGAAACGAGTCGGGCCTAAAACAGAAACACCATTCAAAACGTGACTGGCTCGATTCAATTTGCATAATGTGAATTAAAACTAAGCTATGGGCTATGGCGGTGGTTTCTGCTTGTCCTAGTGTCTGTGTTAGCTAACGTTAGCTAACGTGGGGAAGCAAAGCAACGCACGTAAGCAAAACGTTCACGTTTCGAGAAGCGCGCGTTTAGCGGGAGGGTCGGGTTAGCTGGAGAGCCTGGTTTCAGCTCAGGCTGTAGAGCCGCCGTGTGTCAACTGTGGGCGACTGTTCACTTCCAGGGTGAATTAAAAGCTCAATTCAAGAAAAGCTTCTGCTTCTAAGCAGGAAAGGGTTCGGTAATATATATATATATATATATTTTCAAGGTGCTTCTGAACTTTGTGGTGTAACTTGGTTATCTCTCCTAACTCGTAGGTTATAAAATCCCAGTGTTGGAAAATCTCGGCGCCACTCTGGACCAGTTTGACACCATCGACTTCTCAGATAATGAAGTGAGAAAACTAGACGGCTTCCCTTTGCTGAAGAGACTGAAGACGCTGCTGATGAACAACAACAGGATCTGGTGAGTGGAGGCCTTTCTTCTATCCTGAACCTCTAGAAAACGCCACATTACTTTGACTGATCTGTGCAAAAGATCTGCCAACATGAGGAAGATTTCCTCATGCTTTTCGCTAGGTTTGGAAATACGGTCACGAGTAAAACTTATGAAGGTATTACCTTTCGTGTATCTATAGTTTTGATTCAAAGTGGGTCAAAGCATCCACAAAATATTGAAGCCATTGGCTTTTTTGCTTCTGATCTGAAGCAGATGGTGCTCAGAAATAGTTTAGGGTATGATCAGAGATTGAGTGTTTTCTAATCAAATCTTCATAGAAAGGCAGCATCGTCCTAACACGCGACCAGTTTTTTCCAATGTCTCAACTCCTTAGTTGCCCTGATAGTTGTGCATAATCGGGGGAAGTTTGTGTCATACACACGGCGTTCAGCTTTAATCTCATGGTGCTGATCTCTTGGGAAAAGCTGAGTCTGTGGTTTTATTTTTATTTTATTTGGTGTGCTGATGACATTATCTGTCTCCCCAGTCGCATAGGTGAGAATCTGGAGATGGCTCTGCCGAGTCTGAGAGAACTCGTCTTGACCAACAACAGCATTCAGGAGCTGGTGAGTACCCGCTGACAGCATTTAAGCCAAACCCGGTGTTCTCGTACTGTGCTGCTCCAAACCTTCCATGGGAATTATCAGGAATGAACAGGGATTAATGGGAATAAAACAGAATTTTACAAAATTGAAGGTTGGCCCTCGACAGGGAGCTTAAATATAATCGGGGAAAATATATTGTAAACCTATATTGTCGCATAATCTTGGCTAAAGCAACCAAATTTAGTGCACACACTCAGAGACATGCACACAGTGCTGCTTACTGGACGGCTATTGAAAATGAACAAACTACAGAAGCCACACAGATCAGCCTGTCAATAATATACAGTACATTTTTTTTGATAAATATTCTGAATTTAATTTAAACTTTTGAATGGGATTTAATTTGATTGAATTGATTTATTGTTTGAATTGAAACTAAAGTTGTACTCGAATAAATCTTCTTAATGTCATGTTTTTTTAAGTGTGTTGTACATGGATCTTTGGTTGTGACAAAACAAATATATTTACATTTATGTTTGGACATGATAGTTTGTTTAAATTACCCCCCAATTTTCAGTTAATTCCCAAAGAAAGTTTCCAATATGGAATATTTTCAAAATCCTCCAGCTTAACTTCCCATGGAAAGTTTCTGGAAATGTCCCGCCTCTTTGCAACCCTGTGTGGTGCACATAGTAAGAATTTGATTGTACTGGTTCGATTCTGTCACCTGTTGCTGAGTAGTTTCTTTTGCAGTAAAGCAGTAAAGAACATGTCTTTCTGTATCGGAAAACAGATTAATTCAACTCACAGACTGACCTTGGAGTTGAGATTTGACCCACAAATATCAAAAGCAGCCATGAACTCTTTTCAGATATTAATATAATATTAGTCGTGAAAGGCAAACTGTGGATGATGAGGTCCATGAATATAAATTAGTCTTATTTAAGATGAGGAAATAGAGAATTTCCATGACCATACCCGTTATAGGAAGCTGCCAACCCTGATTTGGACTCAATTCAGACTGACACATTTACATGAGCATTTACAGTTCATCTTTTCCTCCATTCTGTCTTACTGCTTTGCTCGGGCTCATCTGTCCACTGGCAGATCATTGTAGGGATGATGTCTTTAGGTATTTTTGGCCTCAGTATGCCACACACAGAAGAGATGTTTCAATCTTCCCCAGAGGAGGATCTTCCAGTCCTCTGACAGAAGTTTGTTATGCTGTCCTACCACCTCACTCCTGTATGTAGTAGCAGCACAGGGTCGGGGCATGAGGAGATATGATGACTGACTTTAGATCAGACCTGTAGTTTGGGTTATTTTGCCATCATTCCTTTCTGAAATGTCACATTTCCCTCTGTAAAACTGCCGGTTTGAATCTTCATTTGCTTTGCAGGGCGACTTGGATCCACTGGCCTCGGTGAAAACGTTAACCCTCCTCAGGTATCCCTCCACACTGTCACTGGTTATTGGGACACAGGTTATTTATTGTACCGCATTGTGATTACACATGATGCGTATTTGCTCTAATTACAGCTTGCTAAGGAATCCAGTGACCAACAAGAAGCATTACAGGCTCTATGTCATCAACAAAATCCCACAGATCCGTGTTCTCGACTTTCAAAAAGTAAAGCTCAAGGTACGTTTCGATCAGTGAAAACGTCCCTCTGGAAGACTTCTGTGGAAGTGTTGAAATTTAAAGCGAAAAGTTTCCTTTTTCCTTTTAAGTTTCAAAATAACCCAACAAAGATGCTGAAATAAAAACCCGGGAATCGTAAAAAATCCAGGGATTAATTTCCCTGACTTTTACCTAAAAACTGAGCAGTGTCCCAGTCCCTGCTGCTCTTAAAAGCAAAACACAGCATGATGCTGCCACCACCATGCTTCATGGGGAGGTGAGGAAAGTTCAGGAAGTTCAGCTTTAGTCTAATCTGAAGAGCAACTTTTTCTGTGTCTTTGGAAGCCTTCTCTATAGGCTCTCCTCATGAAATCCGGTTCTGTGAACTATAGGGATGTCCCGATCCAGCTTTTTGCACTTCCGATTCAGATAACGGCCTATCAAAGCATGTATTCAAGTTTAAACTTATTTATCTTACTTATTTAGTTTTCAGACTCATGTTGAACAGTGATTTACTCTTAAAACAACCTAATGGGGGTGATGCTAATGCTCGTGTGGGATCAGACTTTAAAAAAGAAAACTGGATCGGGAGTCTGGATCGGCATTTTCTCATTCCGGCTGATACGCGTTTTTTTTTTTTTTTTTTATATATTTTTTTACAAATCTAATTTTTTTTTTTTTTTTTGTTTTTCCGGATTATTCTTTTTTTTTTTTTTTTTTTGCAAATATCTGTGGACAAGCCTAGTGAACTGCACAGCGTAGGAGAGTCCTGAAGGCAGATACAGGTGCTGTGTGGGCTATCCAGCGTGCTTTAGAACTTCAAACTGATTAGTAATTCTCTGTCACTGTGAGCCTGACATGCCCTGAGGAGCTTTTGCTCGCATGCAAGATTGTCGCCCACTCAAACTGCGTGTATGGCTGTTTTTCACAGGAACGCCAGGAGGCAGAGAAGATGTTCAAAGGCAAACGAGGCGCCCAACTCGCAAAGGATATCGCCAGGAGAACAAAAACGTGAGCTTTCACTTTGTCACACAGCGTCCTCTCGAGAGTTTCTCCATTTTTCACTGCCCTGCCTCCAGGATGAGCCCCCATTTGTGGGGTTAGGGCTGCCTATAACCGTGCCCTGTTCTCAGGTTCACTCCTGGAGAGGCAGCACAGCCTGAGAAGAGGAGGACAGGACCATCTCAAGCAGACGTCGAGGCCATTAAGGTCAGTCTGAGATAACGGGATACAGAGCCGGGTGCTGCACAGGTTTTCCACAAGTAGCAAAACTGTGGAGCCCCGGCTTTAACGGCTCATATTTTACTAAATGAAGATGAGGAACCTTTTTTATGTCACTTCCTCTGCGCATTTCTACTGTCCTAAAACTACATGACGGCACATTGGACAGTGAACCTGTATTGACTGAACATTCATGTAACAGCAGTGAGGCTGAAGCTCAGTGTGTGTGTTTTTGTGTGATGAGTTTACTGAGGTGTCTTATCCCGCGCTGCATGTTTGATTTCAGAACGCCATCAGTAATGCGTCGTCACTGGCCGAGGTGGAGAGGTTGAAAGGCATGCTGCAGGCCGGCCAGATACCCGGCCGAGATCTCAGACAAGGTGAGCCATTCAGAGCCATTTGTTTTTTTTAAAAAAAAGCATTCTCACACACGCAAAGACTCCCACTGTGAACACGGGCTGGAATCTGTGTCCTCAAACAAGCCCCAACGCATTGATTTGTACCCTCTGGAGAATCAATGTGTTATTGATGGATACTTTTGTCTATCCAGACCAAACAGACATGGAGGAGGAAGAAGAGGAAGAGGGCACCACCGCAGAGGAGGAGGGACATATGGAGGAAGGTTATGAAGAAGAGACAAATGACCAGGATCAGGGGCAGGAGGATGAAGACATGGATGAAGAGCCACATGAAAATGGCTCCTGAAAGCTTTTTTTTCTGTAGATTTTCTGTTGCACATATTTACCAGTCTGTTTTGTTTCATCTTTTTTTTTAAATTTTGTAATATTACATACATTAAACTGGTTTCCTTTAAGCTTGCGAGTGGGGACTAGTCATTGTGTGCAGTTTTACATCAGTTTCCGAACAGAAGTGTAATAGTCTCATAACAGGAAAAAATGCTGATTTACAGATTATTAAAGATTGGAAATGTTTTGAAAGGGTCTTTTTATAAATGCAAAGAGGTGCCAACACAGCCCCTGCAGTCAGGGATGGGTGACCACTAGTCCTAATTGGTGGTTAAGTTTTCAATTAGTGGTATTAAAATGTCCTCAGAGTGGAACTTAAAGTCATGGGTGAACAAAAAAGGGGGGAAATAACATTTCTAGATGGAAAGTCAGCAAACCTGATTCTCACAGTGCCTCCCCTGTCTGCCCAAGTGGGGGCAGGATTGGGTGCTCATGTAGGGTTTAGTTTGTCTTTGACTTTTAAATTCTTTTTCCCCTTCTAGCTGGATGACGACTGTTCCTAACCATTCAGACAGTAAACTTTCTGATGCATCTAGGGGTTTCTTGAAGAACACTGCAGATACAACATCAATCTTCCCAGCCAGGTGTGGCAGGCTGTAACTTCTGAGCTCCACCCCTACCTGTAACCATGTAGCCTTGGCAAAAAACAGGCCTCACTGGATCTTTCATGGGCATACTAGGAACTCCACCTAAAACTCTACCTACGGCCCATAGCAGGGATCTTCTTTTGACATCAAACGTTAATGAACAAACTTAAAATCATGAGACAAAAACCACTTATCCAAATCTTCCCAATTCAGAGCTAGCCAGGTTTTTCTGGGATGATCAAGCCCTGGTGGGATGGGGCACGGAAGAGTTTTTAACTGTTTTCTGTATAGTTTCTTGGCTCTGAAGTATCCGAAAATGAAGGTCAAAGAGAACTTTATTTGATATCTTTTCATTCAAATATCAAGTCAATCCAAATCAAGTAGGTAACTGCATAATCAGCACAAGTGATTTTGACTGTATTATTTAAAAGACATTATTCTGGTTAAAAAGTTGAAGAGGATTTGATTTCTTTTCCCTCCAACATTATCTAATGGGTCTGTCTGAATGCCTCAAAGGATATGCAGAAATAAGGGCAACTTAAATCTTCTCTGGCATCCAACTTGTCTTTTCTTGCAAGTTTAGGTATTTCTGAGATATCTTAGAGCAGCACTTAGTTCAAAGCATAGAATGTATGAGAAAAGAGAGGGAGAAAACAAACAAACTAAAATGTACAATTCTCACAGAATAAGGAAGTCCATTACCCAAAGAAAGTAGATTGTTTTAGAATAGCATACTGAGGAGGATCACTACACCCCACAAGTCCACATTTTTAAATGTCCCATAAAAGGACTAAGAATGTTTAGTTTCCCTCCTTTTCCATCGGTAGAGTTGTGGACATTTTATTTATCCAGTGGATGAATTTAGGTTAACTGGCACTCATTCATGAGAGTGCTGTGACTCTATTGGCAAGTATTAAATACATAACCAGGGCAGTAATATTTTTTCTGGATATATGACGTCTATCAGGATATAGACATGGATAGAACAACTTATGGTCCAAGCGCTAATTTCATACCTAGGATAGTCTCTAAAGCTTCCCTCCAGAATAGTTCCCTTCTCCTCTCCAGTCTGGGATGGCAACACTATGCTTATCAAGCTTTTCAGGGGTCACATATGTGCTTATTAGCCAGTTATATTGTAGTATTTTGACAAATCTACATGCCTCTTTCCAGTCGTCAGAGGGCAATTCTGCTGTAAATCTTCCCTCCAAGACTAAAAGGGTCCATCTGCTAACATGCTATATAGTTTGGAGCCAATTCCTTTTCCAAAGCAGTCACTCTTCATTTTGATTGTAGATGTTTAAAATAATGTTTGGGATGTCATACCTGATGATCAGCTCTTCAGATTACATGAAAAACCCATCCTGCCCATTTCCCAGAATCAGGATCTGCCCTGCCTGGAGTGAAAAAATGGTTGCCCCATACTTGACTGAAGTGTGACAAAGAGGATTCGCTTCAATATTTCTTCCCTTTATATAATTAGAAAGATGCATTACTTATATCCCTATACTGTGGTGTAAAAAAAATATTTATTCAGCCACAGATGGTGCCAGTTCTCCTACTTTGAAAGATGAGAGGTCTGTAATCCTCATCATAGGTACACTTCAACTATGGGAGGTTAAATGATAAAAAGACAAATCCAGGACATCACATTGTAGGATTTTTATAGAAATTAATTGTAAATCCTGGTGGAAAATACATATTTGGTCACCCACAAACATCAAGACTTTGTGTCTCTTACAGACCTTTAAGTTCTCCTTTAAGAAGCTCTTCCGTCCTCCATTCGTTACTTGTATTAATGGCACCTGTTTGAGCTCGTTACCTGTATTAATGGCACCTGTTTGAGCTCGTTACCTGTATTAATGGCACCTGTTTGAGCTCGTTACCTGTATTAATGACACCTGTTTGAGCTTGTTACCTGTATTTATGGCCCCTGTTTGAGCTTGTTACCTGTATTAATGGCACCTGTGTGAGCTTGTTATCTGTATTAATGGCACCTGTGTGAGCTCGTTACCTGTATTAATGGCACCTGTCCATAGTGTCAAACAGCCAGACTTAAATTCAGACATGGACCACACCAGACAGCTCTTTCTAATCAGGAGAACTTGCACAGCAACTGACTAAAGATGTTTTTTCCCCCTCTGTATATCCTATATCCTCCTTCTCCCTGGATCACATGATAGAGACTTGATTTACCTCAGATATATTAATTTTTATATATCGAACGGCAAGAAGAATTCATACACATACATGTCTTTGCTCTCCTTCTTTTATACAGTTAAACAGGTTGGTGCTGGGTTCTCAGTCATCCAGGTTGTGGTAATCCTAAGAGCTTGGGTAATGTCAAGTGGATTTCCTGGAACTTTAAGATGTTTCCCTACTCATCGAAAACAGTAGTTCGGAACTATTTACTTATATAAAGTGACAAAGTTCTGCGTATTTATAAAAAAATGAAAACCCGTCCCATGTATTTGTTTTTAACCTCTTTTAAACACTTCTGTGTCTGCCTTAGGTCTGGTACTGTATGAATGTGCTTGTCCTTGTCCAAGTTACCTAATTAGAACCCTCTGTGCTACAGTCACTGACCATGGCAGAACAAGCTGTCCTCACGGAAAGTATAGTTCAAATAATATGCTCCAGTCGTGTATGCATGTGTGACAAAGAACTGCCACCTTTGCAAGTGGTAAAATAGAACATTTGACCAACGGCCATCAGTCAAACATCTTTGTTAGAAGAACTATTACCTCTTTGCATGCAGTCTATAGTCAGATCCTGATTCCAGTTTACCTTCTAACTCTGAGTATTTGCCCAGGACTTTGGAGATAAAGGTCTCATTGGAACATCAGGGCACAGCTGGGATGAAAAGTAAACTGCAGCGCTGGAAGGCAGAGAGCTCCACTGGGCTGCTCACAACATTGGCTTTGGATAAGGTGGAACCATACCGCAAATATCCCTGAGACAAATCTCTAATTGAGTAATGGGTGGAGAGAAGGGAGACTCATATTCCTGCTGAACAAGGATGTTTACAGAATTTAACATTAAGTTAGCTCTGTGTGTCATTCCAGGCATTTTTTTCTAAAGACTTGAAAATGCCAAAGCACACAAAACAAGTTACAGTATACAATAATAGAAGATTGGTAGATTAGTTCTTAAAAGAAACGCACACATTTGGAGAAATGTGTGAAATAACCATAGGTCTGAATAAATTCTTGGGCAGTATTTGGACAACTGGTTCAATGAAAAACACAGATACATGAATAAGAGACTGGGAAACGCCCTACACATTGAATAGTTATGCTAAATGGTGTCTTGCTGTAAAAATCAATTGAAAATTAGACAAGTTGACTGTAAAGAAATAAGTTTATAAAATGTCAAATGACAAAAATATGAAAAATGTCTAATAAATCTTTCCTAAATGGGATTCTTTTTCCCACCCTCTAACGGATTCAAGGATCCAACCCTTTTATTCGGAAAATATATGTGAGAAACTTTCCATCTTGTAAGTTTCAGTTGAACTGAAGCACTATTGTTCCAAAAGCAAAGATTAATGAATAAATGTGCATCATATCCTGGAAAAACCAAAGTGACTGTAGCTTATTATGCAAGAAAGACCTCATAAGTACATCAGGAAAATGTTCAACAGTGTGCTCACTCTAAAGATGAAAGGGTGTGGACTCTATTTAGTCATCTGATAAAATAAATGAGTCACTGATGCAAAATCCAGTGCTAAGTTGCAATGGTCTTTTGTCTACAGTAAGAAAAAGAAAAGATCCCAGTGACTGCTATTATGAGTTGATGTTTACTGTTCATCTCTATCTGCCTTCAAAAGCCTAATCAGTGGGACTTTGGGGAAATTTTTTCTAATTGCTCTTCCTTCTTTTTTCCACAGCATGAATATATAATACTATTGTGGACAGTTATTTTGCTGAAGGCAAAAGTCTGTGTACCTTTGCTAAATAGGATTAAAAAAATAAAAAATAAAACCACGTCTCATAGGATATCACACTGTTACGAGGATTATTTCCTAAACCTAACCAACAACGTCCTAGCCCCAAACTCCATCAAATGATAACTTATGAGGGTTTTAAGAAAAACTAATAAACTAACTTTTAGTAACACTTTAATTTATATATGATGTTTCCATATTGCTAAGTTAAACCACAAACATGAAAGAAACTAAAAAACTACAAATGAAGTCTAGACATCTCCATTTTCAGTGGCATTAACACAATTTGATGCAACATTGAGCAGATAAACATGCCATATCACAATAATGTGACTTATGTTTGAAAATTCTATTTGAATTTGGGAGACTGTGTACGTTTGGGACATGGGCAGTTGTTATAGGAGTCAGGAGTTCATTCTGCTCTATCTCACGTGTTGCCATGCATGGAAACAGATGCATGCAGATTTTATTGAGCAATCACATATTTTTTGGTAAGAAATGAATACTTTTTCCAATACCAAACTTTGTTTAGTACTTATACTGAATTAACATAAGAGTAATTTGTAGATGTAGATATCATTTGTAGGTTACAAATTAGGGTATTTTAGATACAAGTTTGAGATCATACTTTAAAAATTATGAGTTAAATATGCTGAAGCTGAAGTTTTACAACCATACCACCCCTACTATATTTTGAAATTATATAGATTTTTTTTTATCATTCTTGCATGCACTATTTTTGTTTTGATTTAAACGGATCCCTTTAAAGTAAGAAAGTTGGACTCAGGACAACTGTTTGGAATGGCAACCTAAAACTGTAAGCGAACACACAGATGTCAGCACACTGGTTCAAGAGAAACTTGATCAAAACTACAAATCGGAAACGGCACCTACCCCTCTTAACAGTTGAGACCTTTTGGCAGATGCTGGTCCTTTCCTCTGGCAAACGGGGTGTGTATATTTAGTCCAGCTCACCATTCAAATCCCTTTTACACTCCACTGTGAGGGCACTAGTAGTCTTAGAAAGAAGACTTTGGTCATAGCACAAGAACTTCAGGGGAAAAAATCCTGTGTGTGGGAGGCTAGTCAACTGCACTATTAAATTAATTTAAATCTGCATATTTAATATAGATAAAAATGCATGTGTTTCAGGCTTTAAATGTAAGCAGTAAGAGTCCAATGAAGATCCACAGGGATACATGCCCCTTAGTAATCTATCTGTGTAATTCAAATTATTATAAACCACACAGTTCACAACACAGTTCAGTCCAATTATTTGTATTTCACTTCAAACAAAAAACGCTTAAGGAAGTGGCTGAAATCTGTAATTGAGACAAAAAAAAGCATTTGTGTTCTAATACAGTTAAAAATAGTTACGAGAATTCAGTTTTATGAGGGTCACCAAAAAGGCTTTATGGACAGTTAAGTTTGAGTCCAAAATGTTCGACCGAGATGATTCCTTTTGGATTTGTTTGAGCTCTTGGTGTTATGGTTCTAAGGTTTGGATTGCTGAGAATGTTTAAACTGAACAAACAATGAGCAACAGCGACTGTGGGAACAACTGAGATTCCATCCAGGGAGAAGAGCATGTGTTCAATGCAAATATTTAATAATTCAGCCCAATCAAAATGCCAAAAAGCATTGAAAAACAGAGTTATTCATCAAGCTGATTTATAACTTGAGCAAAAGTCTATGGGGGAGCCAGCAGAGTCTGTAAACTGTGAGGAAGGTACTCCAACATCTGTCATCAGCTGCCACTGTAGTGACTTCTTGTTTATTACGTCTACTGAAAACTCCCCACTCCATTCTTAGAATGTACAGTTTCTGATCTATATAAACACTTACACATTTTACACATACGAAAGCACCAAGGCAGCATTGCTAACTATCACAGTCTGCAATCAGAGTTTATTATGAATGAAATGATTAATTTTTATCAGTCAGATTTGGGGACCAATTCACACAGTTTCTTCCAAAGACAATTTCCATTGAAGCTGATAAAACTCTGTTGGTGTAGATTCTCGGTCATCCAGGTCATGTCAATCCTAAAAGCTTGAATAAAGGAAACTGGACCTCTTTTTGGATCTTGAAGATAACAGATTTTCACCTACAGATTTCCTAACCTTGTCTGAAACCCTGAGTGTTGCCAAAAAAAAGATAACTTTACATGTGTCCAAAAGATGTTGCCATGTATGTCGTGAATTTTTTCTGACCAGTTTTCCAAGTATTGCAGTTGTTTCTCTCTGGTTGTTCACACACACAATTATTTCTTGGACTATCTGAAGCCATATCAGTATCTCTCCAAGATTAGTTATCTAAAATAGTAAAAGAGAAGCAGGCTCATCACAATGATAGAAATGATAACTGATTAGGAAAAAGGAACGCCTTTCTTAAACTCTACTCACCAGAAATCTTTAAAAAAGATAGCTCAAACACACCCTGGAACAGCACTGACGTGCATTAACCCAGTCGATTTTGGGCTTGGTGTGTGTGTCTGTGAATACTGACCAACCATTGGTTCTAATAACTGAAACCTGCTGACATGATGATGAGTTGGAGAACCCAAGCACAGGCTGCACATAAAGTAGATGAACCTAAACTGATTTCTTAAAACAAATGAGAAAACACAGATGAACCAGAATGCTGTGAAAAACTGAACCATCGAAACCAAAACCTGAAGATGCAGGACGGTTTGGAGAGCCAGTGGCAAGAGGACATCAATAAAATCCATTCCTCCATGTTTCACTGACAAAATGCTTCTTTTAACCCACCGTTCTTAAGCAGGAAAGAAAATGAAGAGTCTGCTGGGAAGATTTAGAGGGCAGGCACAGAAACTAAAATTAATACTCTCAAACCGATTCACAAACAGCCAGTCTGGAATAATTTACCATTTACAATTTCAAGTTATTGGTCCTTCTTTACCTATGGTATCATCTAAATCATTATATCATTTTCAAGAGATGGTCATGGACAATATATTGTTTTATTCAGGAAATTTGGTAAGTTGACGTCATGAATTTAAATGAATTAACACGTTCTTCATTCCACCCTCAGTTTTTGTAGCCATGTAATCAAAGTCAACTATCAGAATCCACAATGCCCTTGACCAGTGACGATAATCACATATGATTAATAACGTGTGATGTGTGCTTTGAGCTGAGGGTTAATGCCGTTCCGTGCGCTAAAGGTTGGCCTTTGGCATTGGGTAAACTCTGTGAGCAGGTGATTAATGCCCTTCAACAACACCCTGCTCGCTAAGCAACATATTCACCATTCCAGTTTCCGAGTTTAATGCCTTAATTCACTTAAATACAATTTGCTGGGGCTTAGCAACCAACTCTTCATTCAGCGGAATCAAATCAAACCACTAAAGCAAGCACATCCAGAAAAGTTTTACCCCAATTCATACAATCAGCACCTCTTTTCTGGATGAATTCACCAGGACGGGCCCAGCACTTTCCCCTGTGTTGGGAGCTAGGTGGAGCCCCAGAAGGTGTAAATCCATAGCGGACATAACCTATCCTACCTGCTGGCTCTCCCCACTGATCTCTGCTGCTGAGGCTCAGAGGACTTACTGCTGTTTCAGAGGCCATGTCAGGTCACCATCGTCTGGTGGAGCAAGAACCTGAGCGGTCAGACTCAGATTTGGCTGTTTTTTTCTGTGTCCATCTCCACAAACACCGGCGATGACCGTAGTTGTTGGATGTATGCTGAGTACAAGGGCCTTATAGCATAGTTGGAGTAAGTTGGACAGTTTAGTCTTCTTTGCTGAATCTCTGAAACAGCAGGATCAGAGACTCACATAAAATAAACAAACTGATAAAAAAGGCTGACTCTTACTGCCTTAAGAGGGATGCTGTTAGAAGATGTGAAGGCTACTATACACCAATTTCTGTTTTCTGTAATAAGTCTGCAAAATGGTTCTTTTTGCAAATGATAATTTATTAAAAACTGTTTCAATTATTATGTTCCTCTTTATTGGGATTGTGTGTTATTCATTTATTATCCAGAACACTTATTCCTTGAAGGGTCACAGGGGCTTGGACCCTATCGAAGCTAGTGGAGCTAACTGCCACACCACTGTGCCACCCAGATTATAGATCATAAAGAATTTAATTGTATATGTTGACACACCACCTAAGTTAGTGTATTGCCATGTGTTGCTTCAGAAGCCTTACGGACATGCTGGTCTCTTAATTAAGTTCTTACTCCCAATGCACTGATGATAAACCTTTTTCTACATGTGTTAATTTATTAATCATCTTAAACTGGCATGCACACATAAACCTAGTTTAAACATCTCACCTTTAATGTAAAAGCTCAGATATTTATCTAGAGAACTGGGTGACGTTCGGAGCAGTGATGGTTACATGTTTGCAGAGTAAACAAAAACCTTCAGCTCCACCTCAACTGAAAAAATATAAAAGGACTCTTCCTCCACCTGCACCTTCTGAAAGTGAAGTCGTCCATAGGACCAACATGGGCGCCCAAAGACTCCAAGTAGCACCATGGCTCATCCATCTGATGCTGCTGATTGGCTCACAGGCTAAGACTGGTAAACCTTCATCTCAAAACCTTTTTTAAGTTTTACACACATAGGGTGTTTATAGGTTAATTGGAAATTATTTGACAGGGGACCTGGTGTTTTTTACAAAGTTTTTGCATATAGATATAATTGAAATTTTTATATTTTACATGATGTTTGAATACTACTGTTGAATAAAAAGTAAAACTAAAGCTCATGTTATTAGCAGCATGTATTTAAAACTTTTAAAGGTTGTTTTAGGTGAATAAAGTTAAGACCAAGTTTAGGATAAAAAAAAAATCTAAAATAAAATGACCAAATGTACTACAGAGCTGCTCTGTTGCCATTCAAATGAGTAAAAAGAACATTTCACAATTAAAATGTTTTATACATTGCTTAAATAACTATTAAAAGTTGTCCACTAACCCAGTTTTGTTAAAAGACTTTGGGCTACTTTCTTTCCATTTCAAGGTTTATATTATTCATATCTAGATTTTTATTTATGTACTTCATGTCTCATCTGAATTCTTGAATGGACGTTTTCAGGACATTTGTGATACAGAATAATTCAACAGAAACAACCCTGTTCTCATGTTATGTCTCCGCTTATGTTTTTCTCTTAATGTTTCACACATTTGTTAAGGCTTCTGTGAGGTGAATTATTGTTGTAGTGTATACTTCTTTTTCCATTATTAGCATAATCCACGTTTTGAGGATTTTTATTTTTTCTGTATGAAAGTATGAAAGTACAGGTTCTTTAAAAAAAACAACATTATTTATTGGTCTCTTTATGAGAAATATTTAATTGATTTTGTATCTCAAATTTTATATTTCATCCATTTATGTATTTATATGGTCTACATCAAACAATATGATTGGTGATCTAATTTGCATGTAACAAAGTTCATATTGCGTGTCACTGGAAGCCCGAATATCCGCAAATGGTAATTAGTCATCATGAATTAGAACTTTTTTGCAAAGTTGCATTATCAAATTACATTATGTTTTGCTTCAGGTTTAATATTTTTTTTACAAATTCTTTTCCATTCTGTATAGGGAACCTGTATCCAACAAAATGGAGACAAAATAAATTAACTGACATTGTATAAGTAAAGCATAAGTCTGTCCCTAACTTAGACAAACAAAGGATTAGATAAGTGTATTTATCTAATTCTCTCTCTATTCTTTTTTACCATGTGAATCAAATTTTTAAGGAAAATCAATGACTAATTGACTATGAATTATGTAATGTTTCTGGGCAGTTACTATTGTCCCAGCTCTGAACACAGTATACTGGAATCCAGACTTACTAAATTGAATTAATTAAAGACAGAAATGGGTATGGAAAATCTAGATCATATTTGTAAGGTTTTTTGGAATGTTATAACCTTTTAAATAGCAATGAAGAATCCCTAGAGGCCGAGGACCTGAATTATAGATTTATGTCTAAATGTACTCTACTTCTCCTAACGGGCAGGAACAAAAATATCGACTAAATGAACCAGTTGCAAATAAATGGCCTTAGGAGTGAATGTTAACAGGACTTTAAATCAGAAGTTATGGATCCTTTTCTGTAGATGCCACATTAATAATATAATAAAGACTGTTTACCTAGATGACTTACAGAGGCCAGTCTTAACTTTATACTCCAAGTTGAAAACCAGCTGATAAATGTCTCTATCGACCAGATCAGAAACGTTATTATCTAAAGTATTGGCACAGCGGCTTAAATTTTTTATTTTCCATTATCAACCCTGATCACACAGGGTTCAATATCGGCCAGTCAGAGATTTCTGTGTTCTGGGCACGTAGTTTTATTGTATGTTGTCTTTTTTCATGTCAGAAAATGTGATAAAATGTTATTTGAGAAAAAAAGATTCCAGTAATCAGTGAAATTGTTTTGGTCTTGTAAGTCAAAGCAAAAGGTTTTCATGTGTTTCTTCTTCTATTTGTTTTACAGCTGATGCATCGCATCTTGGCCGTGTTTGCACGACTTGGGGCAACTATCACTTTAAGACCTTTGACGGAGACTTCTTCCAGCTGCCTTCAACCTGCAATCATGTTCTGGTCTCAGATTGTAAAAGCAGCTACGAAAACTTTATCATCCAAATGAGGAGGAGCGTTGTCAACAATATCCCCACCATCAGTGCCGTCACCATGATGCTGGAAGGGTCGGTGGTGGAGCTCTCCAATAACTCTGTGACTGTGGACGGAAAGATGTGAGTCTGGTTCAAACCGCTCAACTTTGTCTACACGTACTCATAAACACACACACAAGGTTATAGGGTTTTTAATAGGATGTGTTGGACATGTTGGGAATTTCCTTAACCAAAGTTTACTTCAATTTACAATAAAGTTAACATTCTGAGAGTTTTCGCAACATTGTCTGAAGTGTTCAGCCACATCCCAGCGTCTGCATCAGGTTGAATGGTTTTACCAGTCATGGAATTATGAAAAAAAAAAAGTATTTACTCCCCCAAATAAAGGGATGCGAGAAATAAAATCTCACTAGATTCAATATGAGATTAACAGCAACACAACATATTAGATGTGTCACCATTTATAACTTGAATTTTGCTCACAGTGCTGCTCTGGATCATTCAGGTGTGTGTGTTAACACAATGTCAAGGAGGAAAGACACCCTCAGTGATCTTAAAGAAGCAATTGTTGGTGTCCATCAGTCTGGGAAGGGTTACAAGGCCTTTTCCAGCTATTTGAGAGTCCATTAGTCTACAAAGAGAAAGATTAATTAAAACCGGAAAACATTGAGGATAGTTGTGTTAAAACTAAACAGACAAAAAAAAAAAAATATATAGAGTTTCGGATTTCTTCCCTGAACTCAGGAGAAGCTTTCAAGTGTCTGAGATGAAGATCATGCCTCATGTTTCAGCTTCTTTGATGACTTTCAGTGATATTCTAACTGAAGCTTTCAGTATCTGAAAACACAGTTGTTGTTTTAGGTCTTTGTGTGAGTGTGTGTGTTGGCTGCTGCTTTAGGTTTTATTTTCATACCATTTCTGTTCTCCACAGAATGTCTCTGCCACTTGTCGCATTCGGAGTGACCATCAAAAGGACTACGTCAAGCATCTTTGTTGAAGCTCAGCTTGGACTCAAGGCTATCTGGAACCTGGATGACTCCTTGGATGTATGACAAACACACATGCACACACCTGAGGATAAGAGTCTCTGCATATAGCAGGACACTTAAGGCCATCAACTTCTGCTTTCCTGTCATTTAAATAGCCTACAAGAGCTGACAAAAATAATGTGTGTTGTGTATATCCCTGGACTATGGGAGGGAGTTTAGCTCCATGAAGTATAATGCAAACGTGTTTCACACTTTAATACCTGCTAATTTTATTCTCGCACAAATTGCTGACACATTTGTTATGAAGAGCAGGAATTCCCCTGTTCTTGTAGAGCTTGATGGGTCATTCCACCATCATGGAAAGACACATGAAAAAAGTCTGGATTGTCTTAAGTGTGGTGCAGGTGACATTCTATTGATGACTAGAGTGGTGACATAAGCCTTTGCAAGAGTGTTCAAGTGGATTGAGCTCTTTGTTGGCTAACACCAAGGTTTTTATGATCGAATACAGAGTGCAAATAGACTGTGATGCAAAATATACAGATGGTATGGCGAAAAGCTTTGGGTGATAACGTGCTGTCTAATGACCTTACCTCTTATGAATGAGTGCTTTTGGTGTCTTCACAGATTGAAATTGATGCTAAATATCAGAACCAGACTTGTGGACTCTGTGGGAATTTCGATGGTATATCCAATGATTTCATAAAAGATGGTGAGACCTTCTTTAAAGTTTTTGTTACCTTTAGTAATGACTACAACTTTCCAAAAATGATCATGGGGGATAACCCAGGATATTTTTGTAAACAGTCATTTATAGAATCATCATTGTAGTTTAAAGAGGTTCCTCTCTTCAAACCAAAGTGTAAAGGTAACTGGGCTCCATATAAATAGTTTTTTTTTTTACAAATGTAGGTCATATTGGGTAAAGATTGGGTAATAAGTCAAGAGGATGAAGTCCCTAAGGCCATCTGCATAGCCTCAGGAACACCTCATACCATAACATTTTGAAATACAAAGAGCAAGACGGAAAGTTCCAACATAAATACCTTCACATCTTTCAACCACCCTGCCTCATATTCTCCTTTTTGAGAATCAAATCTAATCGGTTACTTTTGTGTAGAATACATAAGACATTCTTCTTACACTGCTCTTCCATGCCAAGAAATCCAAACCTTTTACCAACCTCCTGGACATAAAGTTTGTTGTAAACCAGAGAACAAACCAACAAAAATAGCTCCACATGGATTTTTCCCATGTACACAGAAGCAAGGAAAACAAGCTGTTGACCAAACAAAAGGCTAAATTAAATCATCCCTAGAGTAGGATACTGATCACAAGTTGCCTAGTGATGATTCTGTCAATGTAAAAGTTTAAACTTAGACATGCTGTATGAGTGTGTAAGTACTGGTGGAGCCTTTTAGTGCTTTGATTGGTCAGCTTAACTAGAAAATGGCATTAGAAGTACAGTCCATTAATTTTTCATAGTCCCTGTAACCTGACTGCCCTTGCTGTGCTGTAGGGGCTCTGCTGTCCGTGGCAGACTTCGGTGAGACCAACAAGGTGAACGGGCCCACAGAGAGCTGCGAGGAGCCTGAACTTAGCCCGGTTCAGAGCTGTGGCGATAAGGTACTTCCTCGTTCCTCAGGATGCTTTGAAAACATTAGAATGTTTAATCAATTTACAAGTGTTAACATGATGTGTGTTGTTTTTAATCTACGACTAAATGAGCTCCATACATTAAAGCAATGCTCCCAACTCACAGAAAATGAATCCAATTCAGTGTAATACAATCAGAACCTAGCAAAATCCAACTAATCAGGCAAATTGATTCTGATCCAATTAGATAATTGTACATATAGATTAAAGAGAGGAGAGGTGTATCATGGGAACCCCCCCAGCATTAAATGTCTGAAAGCTAGTTTTGAAAGTAGAGAGGGGGCCTGTTTCCTGTTACCAAACTGGCTGGCAGCATACTGAACTTATGAATTTCGACATGTAAATGAGTATGTAATCTTGATTGGACACAGTTAAGGTTTGGGTAAGGATATACACAGCTAAAGCAATTAAAACATCTTTCAGTACGGGAGGGCCCATAGTGGTCTGCAGTTTGTTTTTCCCACCCTCTTAGATTTGATTAATCATTTGCATTTCTTCTTCCAGAATCTCTGTGACCAGACCTTCTCCAGTGCTTCGTTTAGCAGCTGCCAGAACCTTCTTGATGTGGAGGCCTTCAGTAAAGCCTGCATGGCAGACATGTGCGACTCAAAGGACAGCACTGATTTAGACCTCTGCAAAACCCTGTCAGAATTCTCCCGCCAGTGCGTTCATGCAGGTGGTCGACCCCAACAATGGAGGAATGAAACCTTTTGCCGTAAGCACGAGATCCCGCTGCTTTGCTCAACATTCAAACATTCTAGCTTTGAATCATTGCAGTTTTGGTTGCTTCCATTTCTTGTAAACAGAAAATGAAACTTGCAAACTGCACCAATTGTTTCCACAGATAAGAAATGCCCATACAACATGGAGTTCATGGAGTGTAGCAGCTCATGTCCTGACAGCTGCTCCAACCCTCAGGCCAGTCAGACGTGTGACGGCCACTGCCATGACGGCTGCAGCTGCCCGGCCGGTACCAACACAACTTTGGACTTTAGTACAACGTGCAATAGTGTTCTTTATTTGTCTGACATATGATAATGATCGGGCGGCACGGTGGTGTGGTGGTTAGCACTGTCGCCTCCCAGCAAGAGGGTTCTGGGTTCGAATCCCGGGGGAACCAGGACCCTTCTGGGTGGAGTTTGCATGTTCTCCCTGTGTCTGCGTGGGTTCTCTCCGGGTTCTCCGGCTTCCTCCCACAGTCCAAAAACCTGCATGTTAGGTTGATTGGAGATTGGGGAAATTGCCCTTAGGAGTGAATGTGAGTGTGAGTGGTTGTTTGTCCTTGTATGTCCTGTGATGGACTGGCGGACTGTCCAGGGTGTACCCTGCCTCTCGCCCGTTGACCACTGGGATAGGCTCCAGTTCCCCCCGCGACCCCAACAGGGAATAAGCGGTATTGATAATGGATGGATGGATGGATGATAATGATCATGACTTCATCTCTCCTCTTAAGGAATGGTCTTTGATGACATTGGAAAAACGGGGTGTGTTGCTGTCACTCAGTGTCCATGTCTGCACAACGACAAAATCTACCAGTCCGGAGAGGCCTACAATTTGGGTTGTCGATCATGGTCAGTAAGATTTTGGGCAGATTTATTATAGTTAAATTATTAAAATGAATACAATTACCTTTAAGAATCATGTCGCTACAGAAATGGTTATAAAACCTGAGTGCATTTTGATCATGATGTCGAAAGATGAATAGGAAATGTTCAATTCTGGGTATGTAGGTAAAGAACTAAGTTTAAATGTTCACCTGTGTTGAGGGTAGAAATGGGATGAGGTGACCCCCTTTAAAAGTTAGTGATGTCATTTTCAGTGAATATTTTCTCTAACTTTTGGTTCTTAACCCCCCATATTTAGTTTCATGTTATGTGTGTGTCTGTCCACTGTCTCTGATCTGTTACTGTAAATAATCCAATGAAGCATGGCAAAATCATAGAAAGGTCTAATATATTAGGTTTAACCAGAGGTCATCATTATTCTAATTTACCGTAAAAGCGAAGTAACTGATCAAATGAAATTCTGTGTGTCTTCATGACAGTGTTTGTGAGAGTGGTCACTGGAAGTGTTCAGAGGAAAACTGTCCAGGAACCTGCTCTGTGGAGGGAGGAGCTCACATTAACACCTTTGATGGAAAAGTCTACACCTTCCATGGGGACTGCTCTTATGTTCTGGCTAAGGTATAAATGAACAGCTCCCATTAAGCACACACTGACCACCATGCACACTATGAAACTACAAGCTTGCATTATGGAAGTGTTTGGCTATACTACATGATGGAGCCATTTGAAATGAATGAATGAAAGAAGATATTTAAACGTATCATAAATCAGATGAGGATTTCTAAATTTGACGTGCTCTAATATGTTTTGCAGCAGAGTAATGGATCCTCATACACTGTGTTGGTGGATCTGGTCAAATGTGGTCTGACTGACAGCAGGACGTGTCTCAGAGCTATCACTCTGGCCCTGGACAACAATTCTGTGGTAATCCTTAGACACAAACACCCTTTTCTGTCATTTCAGATTGATGCATTTCAGTTCCACACTGTAAGGTCTTATTTCGTGAAATGTCACATTTGACCCATTTTCCTATGGTAAAAGTGATCTTATTAAATCCGATAAAATCAAATCACCTGATTTGAGTAATATGAAATGCCAACTTGAGAAAAACTGATGTGTAACTATAATTAAAAGATTGAAAATTATCTAATTGGTAGCAAATGTAGCTGTTGGATTATTATGTGACTGTCTTTTAAAATACATCTTTGTTTATACAAAATTATTTTGTGTCAAATGTGTTTATGGGGGGGTTAATCTTAAATGTGTTTCTTTTATTAAATGCCAGGTCATTAAAATTCAAGCATCTGGACAAGTCTACGTCAACACAATTCTCTCTCAGCTTCCTCTGTTTACATGTGAGTTCTCATAAATTTCATCCTTACACCAGAACACACACATCCACAGATCCATCAGTAATGCTCACATCATCCTCCAGTGGCAATTTAGCTAGGCACACTTCATGACTTGACACAGAGAGTCAGAAAGCCATGTCAAGTACCCACAGAAAAGTCATATCAACACAAGGCATACATGCATGCTCCACGGAAACACGTTCCAGCTGAGCAGCAGGCTCTGTCTCAAACTGTCAAACCTCTGGAACGTAGTGTGCTTAGCATCTTCTGGTCTTTGCAGCTGAGCTGAGCGTCTTCAGACCGTCATCCTTCTACATCCTCATAAGCACCAAGGTGGGCTTACAAGTGATGGTTCAGCTGGTCCCTGTGATGCAGGTGTTCATTTCAGCACAAACATCCCTCAAAGGAACCACCTCTGGTATGCCTCCACATCATTGTCTCAACGAGCGTTGACCACATGTCCATGTCAAAGTGAATCGATGAGTCATGTAATGCCTGGCTATGAAATGTCCCAGGTTTGTGTGGGAACTTCAACAACATAATGAGCGATGACTTCAGGGTGATTAGCGGCCTAGTGGAGGGCACAGCTGCAGCTTTTGCAAACACGTGGAAGACCCGGATCAGCTGCCCCGATGTCACTGCACACTTTGGACATCCCTGCAGTCAGGACGTCAGCAGGGGTAGGCACAGGCTGTTATGGCCCTTGATGAATGAATTAATTCAATTCTAACATTTCACGTTTGAGATAGCCCTGCAGATATTTGCAGTCATTTCATTTGACCTAATTTTTTTTGTCTCTCCGTCTTAGAAAATTACGCTAAGTACTGGTGTTCCAAACTTACTGATCCCAAGGGGGTGTTTGCTCCTTGCCACTCTGTCATCAGCCCCGGCACCTACAAAGATGTGAGCTCGGGAAAACAGGGTTTGATTGGAAGTGAGCGACTGAACTCCTCTTAATCTTCCTCGTCATCTGTGCTTCCCCACAGACCTGCATGTACGACAGCTGCAATTGTGAGAAAAGCGAGGACTGCATGTGCGCTGCTGTCTCCTCGTATTTCTACGCGTGCTCAGCAGCAGGAATCCACATCAGCGGCTGGAGGTCAACAATGTGCGGTGAGTTCAGCATTCATGGGTCTGGACTGACTCTATCAGGCTGGTGACCACCATCTAATGGCATTATTGCACAGTATATAAACAGCTCTTTACTATTAGCAAAACACTGAAACACCTGCAGGACCATCTGACACATAATTCAACCTTTGAGCTGTGTTGGCTGCCTCCTCTGCTCGCTCTGTCCTTCTCTAGGCCTCTCTCTCTTGCCCTCTCTTTCCCTCACCCCCAACCGGCCGAGGCAGATGGCCTCCCACCCTGAGCCATGGTACTGCTCTAGGTTTCTGCCTGTTAAAAGGAAGTTTTTCCTTGCCTGTGTCGCCTAGTGTCACGAACTGAATTGGAACCCAAAAACACCCAAAGACAGATCGTC